>JAQGBH010000717.1:0-43616 GCA_034698265.1 Sminthurinus aureus
TTATTTACAGACAAATACCCAATCAAGCAATTCCCACAATTTCCTTCCGTCTTATTCTACATGAATCTATATTCTGTTTCTCTTCTCAAGTCTCCAGTTGTATTGGAAATTTCTATATGATTCTCAGAGACGTACAAAAATTCAAAATTCAAATAAGATATCCGACCGAAGGAAGAAGAGCCTAATCGAACCAACTTTCTTGTCAGAGTCAATAGTGAATATTGACAAGTTACGTATTGCATATTGCACGTACACTGCACAGTGTACAGTACAAATCATAAAATGTAAAACACACATGGTAAATGAGAGAAGAGGAAAGCACAAGAAGAAGGATAGAACAGGTACATGTACAATGTACATACATTGAAAAAGAGACGTATGTTTCCATCCCATCGTTTTGTTGATGTCATTTCCCCCGCCTCATTCTTCATACAGTCACGACCGCCCCTCCAAAACAGACTCATGTCATCCTTTGTTATTTATTACTCAAAACTCAAACCAACAACATACAACTCGCTATCTCTGCAACATTCTACATTCTACACTCAACTTGACTCTTTATTCAAATACACGACATTTTCCGCAATCCAACATCAAACTCTCTCACTCAACAACCTAACCAAAACCAAACCAATTCAAACTAATCATTCAACATTTACATTTTTATGCTCCTTTTATTCATTCATCCCCGTATAATTTGTGTATAATTTTTAATTCCTAATCCTAATTGTAATTGTAATTTGATGAGTGAGGTGAGTTGAGTTGGAGCGGTAACCGGTAAAAGTGGGGAAAAAATAGATATAAATGTAATTGTTACAATTACATATCCATTATCCATTCAATTCACACATGCACGCTAAATACAAAATGGAAATGGAAATGGGGAGGAAATAAAAAAATAAAAGTACCAAAAATTATTATTATTCATTCATCATTCATCATGTAAATAGAATTAATTTGAATCTGTTGATTGTTGATGCTTAATAATCACAAATCATGATGATGGATTAGAAGTGGGATTTTTTATCCAATTTTGTTCCAAATTCCCAAACCAATGAGAATCACGGCAATTAATGTAAAATGTTCGGGGACAAAAGCTAAAAATTGTGTATAATTCTCAACTTCCGCTCTCAGAGGATTTATTATTATTATTTTTATTATCAATGTATCTCTCATTCTCTCTCATTCTCTTTTCTGTTGTCCGTTTCTCGTTTTGTCCAACAATTACCATTAACCATTACAGTTCCAAAAAATGTGTATAGTTTTCCTTTATAAATAATAAATAATAACCACGTCTGCTCTTTGCGTAACTTTGAGTTTTGAGTAGTATCAAGCACCGAGCATGAAGAATCAAGATACAGAGAACAGAGAACAGAGAGTCGTCATGATGGTGGGAATGAAGTAAAATAAAATGAAATCAAATAAAATCAAAATCATTTCAATTTCATCCTCAATCCACAATCCACAAAATTTACCACCAGACCATTTAGCATACGCATTGTACATTGAGTGGAATATGGAAGCTCTGCAGCTTCTATTTCTATTTCTATTTATATTTTGTGTCCTCACATGTCAATGGAAAGTACAGTGTACAATAATAAATGTTCATTTCCCTCTTCTCATTTATCCATATCTTATTCTCCGTCATCCTCTTCTGTCTATAGTCTATAGTCGCTAATAACTACCTCCATACACAGTACACATGCACATATAGTATGATGTATGATGACGGTACGGATTAGGGATGATTGTGATAAGATGGAATATAAAATAAAGAGCCATACACATTTTTGGACAAAACTCTATATTTTCCTGCACGACACGACAAACACATACCGTGATTTCAACGAGGACCCAGAACCCACCATTTTAGAATCGTGGACCAAAAGGCAAGAGAACAGCACAACTTGAACCTTTTGTTTACCAACATGGCATAACATAACATTTTGTTACATTACATGTAACGGTAGAAAAGGAGACAGCGAGAGAGAGAGAGTCACACAGACTACTTGGCTCAAATAATTTCACATGATTACAAAAGCTCGGTTCCGAGAGCCTCCCTTTCACTGTCTCTGTCCTCTGTCCCTTAATGTCTCTTCCACTTTTCTATCTTTCTACCTTTCAAATTTCGAATGTTATCTATTTGTGTACAAATTAAATGTACATGGATACATTTAAACATGCATTTTTCATAAACGTATGAGCAATCCCTCTCAATTCTCAATCCGCATATGTTCATGATTTTGTCCTTTTCTTCTCCCTCTCTCGTTTTAAGAGTATCTTCTGTGATTATGATTGAACATTGAACCTCAACTTTTCCAAAAAATACAGAGAGAACAGAAGGGGTACTAATATTCACAATTTTGGAATTAAATTATAAATTATTGTCATTACTTTTGTGGTGTCTGTAGTATCTAAAATCTAGGACCCAGAATCGAGAATCGAGAATCCAGAAGTTGTCAGTTTTTAAAGCCAGATATTTTTAGGCTCATCTTTAATCTCTAATAATTTGCATATGCATCCAAAATCCAAACATTCCCATGACTTATCAATTCAATCCCTGCACATTGCACATTGTAGATACACGGAATGCATTTTATAGAGAAAATACTTAAGTTTAAAACTTGATACCTTCAGTCTTCCGTCTACAGTTTACTTTGTATACATTTCTTTCTCAGGCATCCTAATTTGTCCCGCAACTTGTACCATATCACACATCACACAAGGCAAAAACAAACACAAAAACAGGCAAGAAAATTTTCAGGTGGAACAAAGGTTGATGGAATTTTTGGTCATTTTTTATTGTGACCAAGTATGAAACTTTTATACACATTTTTCTATGAATACTTGATTCTTGATTGTATTATTTTACCTTACTTGTGTTTTTGGAGTTTTGGGAATAAAGGAGAAATAAGAAGGAGCTATACGTTTTTATCATGTACCAGAAATATGTAATGTACCGGAGAGAAATGAGAAGAAAAACATTTTCAAGAGGTTGAACTTGAATCTTGAATGTTGGAGCTTCAAAGCTTCAAGTATGTTGGTAATATTGACTCAGATTACAGTGAGTAAGAGAAAATATGTTGCATATATTATTATGTAATACACTGTATTCTATTGTGTAATGTATAATGTATAATATAAAGATAGATAGATAAATGAGCACCCTTCTCTCACTCTGTCTCTCTCTCTGAAGAAAGAATGAAAGAAAAGTATTATTCTCTTCCCATATTATCATAATATAAGAGATTCAACGTGTAAAGTGTAAAGAGTAAAAAGAGTAAAGAGTAAAGATACGCATTATTAAAAGGGAGAAGGAGGAAGATATGAATTTTAGTGAGTATTCGATTTGATTTGAATGTGAGTCTGAGTCTGGTCTGGTCTGGTGGGCCACTACCAAAAACCAAAACCAAAAACTATGACTACTTTTTGGTCCATGTATACATTTAGTATTTTATTATTATTATTATTTTTCTCCTACTTGTAACATGTAACATGTATAATGTGCATTGGTTTTGGCTCTGGCTTTGGCCATTGAAATGGACGAGTAATAAATATTTCATACTCATTTAGGCAAGATTTAAATCGGAGAGGATTAATATTCAAGAATTTAACACTCTATACAAACTTGTTTATTAACATAATATGCTGAAGGCGTCTCACTCATGCTGTCCAAACCAATTCTCCTGTACTCGCAACTGCCACTCTATACTCTATATTCTCAATCCTTTTTTACACTACACACTACACACTTTATTCTATATTCTATCTGTATTATGTACATATAAATGCACATACATTTAGCCTACTGCTGCTTCTTGTTGGTTCTTGGTCAAGTGGATCCAGAAGGAGGAAAGGAAAAACAAGAAAAAACATAAAGTAACAAGCTTCACTTTTCTCTCTTGTACATATCTTGTACATTGAAAACTTGTGATATTTTTCTTATGGCATTTAAATTACTCTTGAATCCTGCATATTGAATCCCATTGAAAACATGTTTAGTTTTATTATAATGTGAGTCTATGGTTTGCTTTTGGTTTTTGGTTATAATAACGAATCAATAAAATTCGTAACTCTAAAGTCTAAACATGGCCAAGATAAAAAAGACTTTGTAGTAAGAGTGTTACGCATGATATTTAAAATTTCAAATACACAAAATACACAAAGTATTGAATGTTCAATGTTCAATTGTGACCTTTTCTTCCTTTCCTTCCTCCTTCGCTTTCTTTGTCCTTTTCATATTTAAGTTGGAGTTGGAGTCGGAATCAGAATCAGAGTCTTGGTCTTGGTCGGCCAAAGATCACAATTTTTTAAAAGATTCTCAACAAAAAGATGAAGAAAAATATTTTACCTTTGATTCTTCTTCTCATTTTCATTCTGGAGGATTTGGATTATTGGAATGTGTTCAGAGAAAACAGAATACAGAATACAGAGGAGAATTTGGATAAAGAATAAAGATGAAGAGTATGCGTATAAATTTCTTGATCCCACACCCCTTATTAAAGAGGAGATACACCGAACTTTACATTGATAGTTAATGGTTGATGGTCAAAGAAAAAGGAGAGGAGACAGTCAAAGCCTGGAGAATATTTGTATTTTATGTACATAAATTTGACAATAGTACATAAAAATGGTAAAGGTTCAAGTTGGTTGGAGCAGAGCAGAAGAGCAGAGAAGATATGAGAAAGAGAGACGATAGATTGAGAATTGAGCATTGAGCATTGAGAGAATAGAATAGGACAATAGTTGTAAAAGTAAAGGCTCAGCTCAGCTCAACTCAACTCAGCTGGGCTATCCGAAACACCTGGACATACCATTGATAAGGAATTGGAGGCCATTAGAGAAAATGAAAAGAAGAATTCTCCTTCTTCCCTTGTTCCTTGTTCTCAATCAAAACTCCAAACTCCAAGCTCAAAACTCAAAACCCTTGATGGCCCCTCCACCACCAAAGACCAAAAACCAAACCAAAGCAAACCAAGTAAGTAACAATCATCATCACTAAAGAACAGGTAAAAACACACACACACACACAAGAAGAGAAGAGAATAAAAGTAAAAGAATGAGTCGGAGATGGAGAGAGAGAGAGAGAAAATTTAACAACGGTCGTTTCTTTTCATTTCATCTACTGTTTGAACTACATTTATACAAAAGATCTCACAGTCATACACACATACACAGACACACAGTGTAGAGCTCGGAGCTCATAGCTCATATTGTACAAAGACAAACAAAGACAAACACACACATCAATTTATTACCAACTCTCAACTCCTACTACTACAACTAAAACTACAACTTGCACTGCCAATAGGGATCATCTAATATCTACAATCCACAATCCACACTTTCAACTCCTACAACCTAAAAATCCTCGTTGCAACATGTAAATTATAAATACATTCAAAATCCAAATATATCCAAGTCTTCATTTGCATCTCTCCTGCTGCATCTAAAAACTGGGAATTGAATCTCGAATCTTGAATCTTGAATCTAATTTAATTAAAGCATACGTATGAGTTTCCCATTTTTCTTGTAAGATCAAGTCGATGCATCTGGAATCTGGAGAATTAATCATCATTAACATAAATGGGGTTAGTTGTGAGTTGTTAACATTGGCTTTGGCTGGACAAGAAAAATAAACGTTTCTAGTTTAAAGCATCAAGTGAAAGGTCCAACGGATGAAGGATGAAGAATGAGCAAGGAAGAAACGGTGATAAAATAACAACTTACAATTAGCTTTGAGATGTGTAGCTCGTCGTTCGTAGTCAGTGTGTCTATGCCTTTATTTGTATTTGTATTTATAATATATTGATATATTTTCTTGGATGGTGGACCGTGAACCGTGAATTGTGAGTTGTGAATTGAGAAGGAACCCGGCAGTCTAGAGTCTAGAATTTAGAATTTAGAATCTAGAATCTAGAGTCTAGAGTCTAGTCAAGCCGACCCATATGAAAATGAAAGAACGAGTGCCACACCTCCGTTAAGCTATGACATAATAATAATAATGTGTAACACCAAGTTCATTCAGATTTCGTTTCGATTCCGATTCCGAGTAACGACTTATAAATAATGGCATGAAATCTATATATATAGATTTCATATATTTGAACTGCTGTAGATTTTGGTTTTGGAACTGGAATTACGATTCGAGCTTGGAATTTACCTAGTATTTACAGGTTAGACGTAGAACGTACAGCAGACGTACAAAATTCGTTTTATATTACGGTGGAGGAAATTAGTTGAATCGGTGAAATACAATGAATTGCTCTGTTCTGGTTTCTGAGTGTGAGTCCAGTTTGGTCTGGTCTGGTCGGTAAATGAATGAGTGGATCTTTCCCTTTGCTTACCTTTGCTTCATGCTTGACTGGAGATAAAGATAAGTGATTGATAAAGGATAAAGGTTCAGATGCTAAATAAACCAGAGAACAGAGACGAAAGAAATCCTTGCTCACATATTTTTGTAATATTAAATTCCTGATGCTTAAAAGTATTTATTATGTTGGACGTTCGACGATCGACGATCGACTTGATTGTAATTTCAAGTTTTCAAGGGCTCCCTTTCTTTTTTCTTTCTTCTGTTGAAAACTCTAGACTCTAGACTCAAGACTCAAGACTCAAGACCTGAGAAACCACTCTCAAAAATAATAAAATTCTGATAATAATGAGCATGTAAAATATGTATGGAATATGGAATATGGATTATGGATTATAGACTGCAGACGGTTTGTATTTTGTATGCTATATAGTATTCCAAAATGTGTTATTGCTTGAGCCTCATCCACCATCCACCGTTCAAAATTCAAAATATGTACACAACTCAAAACTCAAAACTCAAAACTCACATTTCGGAATTTGATTTCTGATTTCTGATCCAGCATCAAAAATGTTAATAGTTAATACCTATTTCATTATTCCATCTTGGATTCCGCTTCCAATGTTCAGTAATAAGGAGCAAGACATTTAAAATTGATATTCAATAAATAAATAAATTGATGGTTGATGGAAAGAATAGCTGAGACCAAGAGAATAAATGAATTAAGACTCGAGATTCGAGACTCAAGTTTCCAGTTGAGTATCGACTAACTACAGGTTAAACGTGGTGATGTACAGTGTACAGTCATCATTTTATTCCGTTTCATTTAATATTATTTTTCTTAACGATATTCATAAACACATGTAAACTCACTCACTCACTCACTCACTCGGGGAGAGTGATGTAACCTTGAAGTTGGAAATGATATGGAATTTTTTCTCATTTATTTATCTCAACTTGGGATTAGATTAGTTTTTCTAATACCTCTACTTTTAACATGTGCTTGGCTGGTTCTTGGTTTGGTTGTTGGCTGTTGGTATGCATTATGTATTATGTATAATTGTACCCTCTACACTCTACACTCTACAGTGTACACATAAATGCATGGATAAAAGAAATATCCTGTGTTGGTTTGCATTGGTAGTTGCTGGTTGAAAGTTGAAAGGGATGAAGGAAAAGACTATAGCCCCAATATTTTGAATCAATACATGTTCAATGACCAGGTGTGAGGTTTTTCCAATATTAATTTTCAACTTGCTGAGAGAGAGCGAGAGAGAGAGAGAGAGAAAGAGAGATGAGGAGAAGACGATTGAAGTGAATTTAGTTTATTCCATTCCAATACAATTCAATCCACACTATACTCTTTACTCTATACTCTATAAGTTCTCCATACTCCATACATTTGCACCACACACATGTACATGAGAATGGAGAATATTATATTGGAAATTGCAAGCACATTCTTCAACTAAAGAGTTTTTGCTTTTAACTTTTATTTCCATGAGGGGAGAAAGAAAGAAATAAAGAAGGAAAAAGAAAGAAAGGACAAACTTGAAAAAATTACAATTGCTAATGAAACCAGATCAGAAAGACAGAACGAACAAGAAGATAGACGAGAGACAGACAGAGAAGAGCAGAGAAAGAATGAGAGACTAGAGAGGACCGAGAAATCGTATAGATGCATACCTGTAAACTTTAAACTGTATACAGCATACAGTATACTGATTGAAGATTGAATACACCATACAGAATCAAAATCAATAGATACATGAAATAAACTAATCGTAAGTATGGGTGCTCCATTCTGTCTACTACAAGTGCGTATAGTCCATAGTGCATAGTAGGCCCACAGTCACAACCAGCCAGCAGCAACGAGACAAACGCAGTGCAATGTGCATTATGCATTACACACAAATGGAAAAGTGTGCAAGTTAGGCTATGCTCTGGGTTATGGGTTATGAGTATATTCAGTCCGAGTTGTAATAGTGGTAGTGGTGGTGGTAGTAGCAATAAAAAGTATTTGTGGAGTGAATGAATGGAGCCGGCTGCCTCACTGCTCACTGCTCACTATTTCTTCACCTCCTCACGCTATTCTCTTAGACTACTCTAAATTCAGCAATTGATGTAATATTACTGAACAAGAACAAGAAGAAGCAGTAGAAGAAACCACACTAGGCAAAAGCTCACTCGCTCACTCACTCAATCCATCCACCGAGTTGGATTGAACATTCAAGAGAGAGAATAGCAGATCCGAGAGTCGAGAGTAGTAGTAGATCGTAGATCGTGGATCCTAGTGGTAGTTTGCATTTGATTGGGAAAATCAGATCGGTCTATTGGTATTTGGTATCAATAAATGGTGCTCTCCTCCAGGTCTCTCTGTCCCTACTTTGTATATATATATATGTATCCTCATGCTTAAAATTTCCGGTGTGTGTATATTTATATGGCGACAGATGTTCCCTTCTTCCTATATTCTATACTAAACAAATCCTGTAGATACTAGAACACTAGAATACTAGATACTAGATTACTGGATACATGATGAACACAGTTGGACAAAATGTCATTGAATAAGAACAAAAAGACGTTGTGTCTCTTTTCTTTTTCTCCTATACTCTATACTGCAACTCGTATATGCTCTTTCCTCTTTCGCCTATATCAGTACATTATCAGAGACTCAGAGTTGAAAGAATTTAATACTTGTTTAAACTGATATTATTATATTATATCATTTTCCATTTCCTATGCAGAATACAGAAACATATTCAAGTATATTGAATATTGAATATTGAATAATCTATTCAACGGAAAAGCTCAAGAAAAAACCAACTTACTTTTCCAAAGAACAAAGAACAACGAACATTGGTGTGCATTCATACATCATGTACATCTAGAATCTAGAATCTAAAATCTATATCTATAGATAAATATTTTACTTTTGTCTATTTGCTCTATTTCTGTTCATTTTCACTCGACACATGAGGGATTTGTGGATGAAATGAGCTGAGCTGAACCGAGTGTGTAATAATGTGTACAGTTGATGAATTGAATATAGATTATTGGTACTGGAAAATACGTCGCACTTTCCTGCACTACAGTAGACAGCAAAGTATAGTCAATAGTCAAGGTTGTACAAACTAAGAATAATAATAATAATGATAATGAGTGGAAATTAAATGGATTAAATAAAATAAAAATTGTACTTATAGTAGAGAAATATGCAAGTATGAAGCATGCTTTGTGCTTTGTAAAAATCCAGTGGGGTAGAATGTAGAATGTAGAAAACAGAGTAGATCATGTATTATAGAAATGTGTCTTCTCAGTGAGCATTAAGCATGGAGCATCAAATATCAAACGTTCTAATGTGCATGTATATGTAACATATAATATATGTACAAGTTGAGCATGGAGTATTGAGTATTGAGTATGTGTGGAGGATGGAGAATGATGATGATGATGATAAAAAGGTAACAATAAGTAGAGAATTACAAGAGAAGAACAAGGCTCGAGTTAAGATAAGATTTGGGGATGAATATGCTCGAGGCTCCAGGGCTGCCTAAATACCAATAGCAATAGCAATACCAACAACAAGGAGAAGAGCAAGAAAAAGTACATACAATAATGTAGTGTGTGTGTCTATGTGTGTTTGAGTGTGTGTGTGGAGGTCTCACCTCTGAGTTGAAGGTAACCAAGCTATAATTACCATAAAAACGATGGGCATAATGATTCCTGGGGTCAATCTAATAAGTATTCTATCCTCTCAGCATGGGATCAAGATTCTAGATTCTAGATTCTAGATTCTACGACCTGAGCGCATCGATAATTTGTACATTTGATGTGTCACGAAGAATAATACATTTCCCAAAGGTACTCAACCATCCAAGTATAATTGAAGACGTCAATGCGTTCCTTTTGCGTTCCACTGCCAACAGCCAGTCTCAGCTCAGTCTCAGTCCATAGTCCAATATCCAATACATAACACAACACAAGAGAGAACATGGCACATGTAATACTACGATCATGATGATGCCAAGTTCTTCTTCTTCTTCCTTTTCTTGTCTACATAATGTAATATGTAATATGTATCACATGAGATGCACATTATGATCATGTTTCATTACATTCCTTCATTCTTTGCCACACCAAATAATAATAATAATAATAATAATAATAATGCACATGTATGCTTGATTTTCTTTCCTTCTTTTTCTCACTTTTCAAATCCAATACATCCATTCCAATTCCATTCCAAAATCCAAAGTGATCAAGAATCGAGACTCAAACTCAAAACCAACTAGAAACATCCAAAGAGGAGAAAAAAAAAGAGACGCAGAATGTTGGATGTTGAAGCACGCGGAGCCGTGAGAATTATTTTTTTCCTTTTCTCTACAACCTCTCTTTTGAACCCAAATCCAAATGTTTTGCCGAAAAGTCAACGTCCTGTGTGATCAAGTGTGTGAGTGAGTGCTTTACCTAAATCCAATTATTATTTAACTATGCTTCATCTACTCCAATATTCTATCACTCTCATGAGTCATGAGTACTTTCGCTAGTGTCGAGTGTCGAGTGCATTGCATTTCCTATGTGTGGATTATTTTTTAGATTGTACATTGTCAATTCTCTTTGCAGATCAGATCAGATACATATTTCAATGGAATCAAATGGAGAAGCAGAAATATACTGATAATCAATAATAAATGTTGAAAATTCAATAGATATTGCAGCTGAAAAAATTATAATGGTTTTCCTAATCCTTGTAAAAAGTACACACTTTATGGGTGGCCCAAAATCCAACATGCTACACAATACACATGTCCTATAATGATCATAAAAATAGCCATTGTTTATTGTTTACCCCATATGCGTTGGATATTGCATATTAATAAGGAGGAGGATCTTGAAAATGTAGTGCAAAATTATATGGAAAAAGTAAAACTAATAAGGCAAAATATATTATACAAGTAGACAAGGTGCAAATACGCAATAAAAAAATAAGTATGTATAAATAAACAAATGAATGAATATGTGAATGTAAATATGTAAATATAAATGAAAGGCAAGCAAAAATTATGCTAGATAATAAAATAAAATTGAATATGATGAACAACTTAAACAAAATTTTTTTTCGTACATAATTTGATATGTGTATTCAGTATTCAGTGTTCAAATGAAATAAAAGAGAGAAGCTGGTTCGTTTGATACAAAGTCAAACTCAAACTAAAAAAAATGAGACAAAAAACAACAAACAAACAATCGAACAAAAATTTTCTATCCGTCATCATCAAATATTATTATTATTATCATCAATACTCTGTGTAGACAGTAGACAGTATAATAATATTATAGTACTTGAATAGTTTACTTACTCTCTATATTTTCTATAGTCTCTCTAGTCGTCGTATAATAATGATCATTATTATATAGATACCTTTTTTGCGCATTCTTTTTTCTTTACTATTTTTATATATTCAGTATTCAGATTTTTTTATAGTAGTCACTATAGTCACACTAAAAATTTACAATGACAATGACAACGACGACTATATTGTATTAAAAAGATTATACTGTTTTTGTTTTTCAAATTTGTTTAGGTCAAAAATTGTCAAGTATCATATCAGTATGATTCAAGTATTAACAATAAAATAATAATAGAGAGATGATTTATCATAATAATAATATTAATAATAATTAGGCTTTAAATAATAATGATAATGATAAATTATAAATAATAATAATAATTTACTTAAAATAATTACAGCTAGGGTCTTAAGGTACTCTTAAAAGGTATTTTTCATAATGATATACTTAAAATAATAATAATAACATATGTACTTATCTATATTATATTTTCATTTAGTATAAACAAAACATAACAAAAAATTGGTGTACGTAAACGTACTAGGAATCTGAACCATCATGATTGATAATAAATGATAAATGATATAATAATAATACAATACGTTACTTACTAATTAATAATTAACTAATAATAATAATAATAAGTAAAAAAACGTAACAATTAAAATTATACACAACACATGTACAACATTCTAAAAACTATAAGTACAATAATCATAATTAAAATTATATGTCAATCTACATATTGGTACATTTTTTATCGATCCATAATCGATAAATAATTCATACACTTTATTTACTAAATATCTACATTTATACATTTTCTCTCTTATTTACTTTTATAAATAATAACAACAATGACGTAATAAATGATAACGATAATTTGATTACTATTATGTATTATGTATCATGCTTGATTTTTTTACATACATAATTCATGGATTTGGATGGAGGTTTTATAAACAAAAAAAATCATATTATTTAATATTTAACAATTAAAACAATAATAATGATACATTTTATTGTGTGTATGAGAGTTGGGGTAATTTGCGTAACAAACGAGCTAGCATAAATATTTATTTAATGATTACTTATACAAATAAAACACTGGTACCATATTTATATTATGTAAAAAAAAACTGATTGGAAACCAAAAAAAGAAACAAAACGTTTCAAGAAATGATTCTTCTTCTCTCTTTTCTACATTTTGTAGATTCTAGATTCTAGACTGTACACATGGTTTTCTATTTGTAGATTATATCGTTTGATTTTTTTTGTACAGTTCAAAAACCGTGTGTGTAACTAAAAATAATAAGTAGGCATATCATCCTCGTTTTCTCATCATTCATCATGTTTCAACTGCATAAACTACACGTGTACTACATAAGACTAAAACTAAGAAAAAAAAACAATGTAACTAACGACACAACAACGGACAATGACAACCGACCGTCTCAAGTCTCAAGTCTGCTATTGCCCTATAGTCTATAGATATATAGTAAAAACTAAAATCCTAAGAATAAAACATCAGTCGATTGACTCTTTTAGTAGAGAAGTAACAATAGTAATAATAATAAGTCTGTGTGTATAATATAATATATATTGTACATATGCACAATACACAAAGATAATAATGATAAAAGTACCAATTATGCATAATATTTTTTATGCACATTTTGTTCTATTCTATTCTACTGTTTATATTATAGTACTTTAGTACTTTTGGTTTTGGGTTTGGACTCGGTGTGATGTGTGGTGTTTTGTAGGGTTTATGATGTAACATGTACAATGGATGTAGTATGTACATAACATTATCATAATAGTCTAAAATTATGTGGTGAATTAGCATTATTCAGAGTACACAGTGTATAATATATTATACAATACAAAATGTGTATAGGAATCCCTATTTGGAATTGGGAATTGGGATTCAGATTATAGGTTGCAAGTTTATAAGTTGGAAGCTCTAAGCTCTCACTGACAAATACCGACTCGATTTGATTCAATTCTTTGTTTTTCTTTTTCAATAAAAATTCTTGAGAATATTTATCTTTCTCTTATCTGTTGTGTATATTATTGCATAACGTATAACAAAACTAACAACGTAATATTTGAATAGATGTAGTTTGTGGACGGTGAACGTGTGAATTGCACTGGCAATTTCCATTCCAATTTGCCAATAGACAATATAGTTGATAGACCTCAAACATTTACTGCTGTTCTCCACACTCTTAAATGTACATAGATAGATAGATAAATTGTATATATATTTATTATAATCCTATCGGCTTGTTCTTGTTATATAAGTCACAATTGACAATACAAACAGTTGTGAGTTTGGCTACGGTAGAAATAATAATATAAATAATACAAAGAAAAAGAGAAAAGTTGTTTTTTTTACATTTCCCTTTGTGGTTTATTTTTGTGCTAGGATTTAGAATCTAGGATTTAGAATGTAGGTATGCCGAGGTTGTTTTGATGATGATGAAGATGATGTGTGTAATATTACGTATACATTAGAGGCGAACGACCACATACACGAACATCATGCAAGTACAAAGTACAAGTACAAGGACAACAATGTAAGTAGATATTCCATTTCACTTACCAGGCGAAGAGGCGGACATGAGTGAATTGAGTGATGAGCTGGAGCCGACGCCGATACCGATTCCGATCCCTGGGCCAGTACCACTAGCAGTCACTGTACTTAACCCATATAACTCGAGTAGATTTTGACTCAACTCATCCGTCCCACTCAATCCAGACAGATTTTTCATCAGATTATTGTTCAGTAGTTGTTCTGTAGACACACTGTTGATCTTGAGCGAACTCACATTTTCTCGAACACTGTTATTGTTGTCATTTTCATTTTCATTGTTGTTATTATTATTATTATTATTGTTGTTACTCAGGTTACTATTATTACTGTTGACGAGATTGGCAAGTACACTCGGCGAGCCCGAAGCCCCAGTAGCAGCTAATTGAAGAAACTGGAGTTGTTGAAGCAATTGTGTTGTTTGACCACCATTTATTTGTTTATCCGCGTCTGTTCCAGATCCAATTCCCGGAGTTGAAATTTTGGATGTTTGGAAATTTGGATTGGACGACATGGTAAATTGTTCACTCAACTCAAGTTTACCACCACTTTGAATATAAACTTTGACATTATCAATATGTTTTCTTGTAAAAATATGATCCTGCACTGAGTACTTGTGAGAATATTTGAAAACACAAAATTTACACTGTTCCATCGGCTTCTGTGGCTCGGGCTCTTGACCTTGACCTTGGTAAGTCTTCTGTATCGCCAATTTACTTTTTTTATCCTAAAAAATCCAATAATAAAAATAATAAAATATCCATGGTTACCATAAATATCAATAATTGAGGCCCTTGGAATTACAAATGCACTCGATATACACGTAACCATAGCAACCGTATATATCGAGTGCATTTGTCATTCCAAGGGCTTCAATTATTAATTACCGACGACTGACATTCAACGTGTTCAAAATCTTAGGCAACGTGAATCATGAAATATGAATCACGAATCATATCAGTAAAAATGGCAACAATCGGCATACATATATGCTCTTTTATCACTAAACACTAAACAGTATAAACATGGGAGCAGCTCAAATTGATATTTAAAATAATATTTAATTGTTTGCAGTATGCATATGAAGATGATTTAGTAGAATTGACATTTGTTATCTATAATTTGATTCCAGTAAAAACTTTAAGAGTAAACAATTAATTAATCAATAAATAAAAGCATCTTACCTTTGCTCTCGAATTTTGAAACCATACTTGTACCACACGCTTAGGTAGACCAATTTCTCTTCCAAGCATTTCACATTCATTCATTGTAGGAGTTTTGTAATCAGCAAATAGATTCTTCATCACTTTCACCTAATCAAACAATAAACAACATGTTGGTCAAATCCTGGGATTAAATATACATCAAGCTTCCAGCATCATCCAATAGCATCTCAACTTGATAATTTTTTAATTACATTTTATATTTAGATATATATGTATATTTGTTGCACAATACCCCTTTTCCCATGTAAAATTTATGTAATCAGAAAACAATCATTATTATTATCTATTATCATTAGAAAAAAAAAGCATGAAGCGACCAAGCTTTAAAAACTGTATACTACATAAAATAAATTATGAAAAAGAAGATCAAGACAAAAAACGATGGGAGGAAAATTGAGTGAAAAGGAATTCATATGTGAAAGAATTGAAAATTGAGATTTGAGTGTTGTGCAAAATTACAGACTAAAGACGTAATTACAGATTACAGAATAAAAAGAAGAAGAAAATCCATCTAACTACAGCGGATGAAAGAAGAAGAGAAAGAGTAAACTGGAATTTGGTACTCGCTTGTAACTAATAATTTCTATCTATTTCTATATCATGTATGTGTCAAGTGTCAACATGTCATCTTGTCATTTGTCAGATCATTATTGTCCATTGTTGTATTATTTTGTGTATAGTTAGTGTGTACACATAAATAATACACGATAACATATTTGATAAAATAAAAAAAATGGACTAAAAAACTAATCAAACGGCGAATAAAAAGACACCACACAAAAATGGAACAAGAACAAAAACAAGCTTTTTACTAACACTGTACACTGTGCACACAACTCATATTTGATACTACACATTTTGATACTACACATTTTGTTGCATCACACTATTTAGACAAAGTTGATAAAATGTTCCTTTGTCTGTCGTCCGTCCTACTCGATTAATATCATATACTAAAGTATGTTAACAAAATTAATTAAAATTTATACATGTGTTTGTTTTCGTAGTCGTATTGTATTGGTCGAAACACAGTTTTGAGTTTAGAGTATTTAGTCAGTCTGTATTTATTTCCTTATATAAATAATAATAATAATAATTGAGCAACACTGAGCGAACAGAAAAAAGCATTATATAATGTAAATAAATAAAAAACAAAAAAATAAAAAAAGTAACTAAACTGTTTTTGTTTTATGTTCGAGAAGAGAGGGACTCAATGAATCACCTGCAAGCTAGACATCTGAGTTCGGTATCTTTTTCCATGGTTGCTGGATGCAGGTCCACAAGGTCTTTGGCTAGTCGTGCTAGAAGCGGGTGATTGTGGGTTGCTATAGTGATCGTTATCGTGAGATGCGTCAAAGTCATCTGCATCTGTTTAGACACATTTTCCATGTGATGTCATTTTTTTTACTGTTTACTTTTTATTTTATTTTAAGAAAAAAAGTCTCGATTCTAAATTCTCAATGTAGAATGTAGTATAATTTTTTCATGTCAGTCAAACGTTTGGCTTATTTCTTTGTCATTTTTCCCCATAGTAAGTACTAAGTATGCATGCAAAAACGATGTAGGTATAGGATCAAATAATATCGAATACCTGTGCACTACACTTAAACATGTGCATTTACATTTGACATGTGTGTTCTATTATCAATTATTATGCATAATAATAATAATATATTATGAATTTGTAGCTTGTAGCTTTAAGCAAGTGAAATGATTTCTATTATATTTTTGATTATCGATTTTCGATAGAACGGACGACCAGAGGAATAAACGAGTGTAATAAATAGTAATAATAATGTTAAAAACAACTGAATATTGAGAAAGCACCATAAAAAGCACCTTCTTTTTTGGTTAATTGCAGTAGCTAGTGCGGTGCACAGGTATAAAAGGAAAAGATTAGTAAATTAATAATTAACAGATTAAAAAACAGGGAGGAAAATAAATAGAATGAAATAAATTATGGAACATTGAAAAACTAAACAAAAAATAAATAAAAATTGCCAACAACTACTAAATTCTAAACATAAAACATAGCTTTAGAGAGAAAGTGTAAAGAGAAAAGAGTGTAATGAGTAAAAAAGAGAAGAAGAAGAAAACCACAAAGAATCGAAAAATGCCAAGATTTTTTACTCACCGGATAAATAATCTTGTGGATCCAGAGAGTCCATAGGTAGAGCCCGACTAAGATCGACGGGTTTACTGAGGTCAAGAGGAAGTTCACCAGCTGGACGACCCTCATCCCCACCACCACCACCGGCATTGGATGAGGGAGATGCTAGTTCATTTTTAACGAGACGGAGATCCGACGGAGTTGCAGTATCCCGTCCATTATGACTAGCAGCTTGAACTTCTTGAGCGTATCTTTTGAGACTTTCTTCATACAGTTTTTTCAGCGAGCTTTCCAGCTCCGCATGTGTTGACAAAGAATGTAAAAAGGTGGGCGTCATTATGTTGGGGGAGGGAGAAGTAGGAGCAGCACCAAAGTTAGAGGAGTTAGTTGCAGTTGCACCGAAACTAATAGGAACTTTAATATTATCACCCAGTGGGGATGAGGCGGAATCGAACTCCTCATCAGGAAGAGCATCGATATTGATATCTCCTTTGGTATAGCGGTCAGCATGTTTGGCCGAGAGGTGCGTCTCAAGAGCCGACTTGACTTTGAATAATGCTGGACAAAAGGGACATCTTTTATTTATTACCATTGTGTGGGCACGTGATTGACCTTTCCTTTCTCCTAAAACATTATCAACATTCCACACAACTTTAGTTAGAGCTGAAAAATTTACACAACAACAAAAAAAAATCCACCATTTCAAAATTTCACAAAGGTAAAAAAAACTACATCCGTCCTAAAAATTTTTTAACCTAATCATCCAGCTATTTCTTTTTATGCAGATTTATTATTTTCAGCAAAAAAATAAACAAATTGCAATTTTTTTTTTTGCAAACTTCATGATTTATAATACTTTGCAAATAGTGCAAAAAATTCATATTTTTCTATTTCTATTTGAATCAAAATGCCCTGTTTTATTTATTTCACAAGTTTAAAAACAAATTGGATGTAGTCATTTTGTATGCTGATTGCTGGTGAAGTATCAAGTGAAAGGAAAATCTAAGAATACAAAAATTATACTTACTTGCTCTGGTGTTCTGCACATTTCAAAAGGGGAAATGGAAAGAAAAAAAAAAACAGAAAAAATGCATTTATTCATTTAGAATATTATCATATTTTTTATCATTCTCCTTCATATCAAGATTTAAGACAATAATATTTGAGAACGAGGGAAAAAAGATGAAACGGCTGCATACCTGAAACCTATGGGGTAAAAAGAGACAAAAAAAATATTATTAGTTTTCAAGTATAAAGTGTAGGATTTACACACATTTTTTGTATCTTTTGCACAATTGCATAATATTTTTTAGCATGCTAAAATGCACTGTATAAAAAATGGCAAAATAAATAATAAAAAAACTCACCAGACTTGGACAACCCGTTTTTTGAGTCCCACTTCTCTGGCAATGGTTTCCAACATTTTTCTACTGGGATTACTCTCAATTTGATATTTTTGATAGAGATAGTCGAGTTGTTCGGGTAGAATAGTTGTGCGAAGCCTTTTGTCTCTCGGTTGACCATCACCACCTTGATCATCATCAGTTTGACATTCATCTGCGGACCATTTCCGCTTCGCGGTGGCATCTCCAGCAATACTACTAGCAGCACTATGAGATTGTGATTGTTGTGACGAGGAGATTGGTAGTGAAAGTTCTCCTCGATCTCGATCTCGATTCCCATCACTCCCACCTTTTCCCTGTTGCTGTTGTTGTTGTTGTACTTGTTGTTGGAGTTGTTGAGCTAATTGATTTTGCTGCTGTTGTTGTTGTTGTTGGGCATGAGCGTGTTGTTGTAGGATGCCAAAGGGACTTTCAGGTGAATAGGATGGGAATAAATTAGGATTCATAATATGAACTAGTTGATGTTCCCTCCACAAGTCGAAACGCGGGAACATGAGATTACACTTATCACATTGAAATGATTCATCAGAAGTTTGATTTTGGTTTTGATTTGAATTTTGACTCTTCATTTCCGCAGCTGCAGCCGCTGCTGCATTTTGCATAGTATTGAAGAGAGCTGATGCTGTATTGGAACTTTGATTCCCACCGCCCCTTTCACCACTATTACCCTGATTTCCTAAAAGGACTGATGAACAATTTGCCGCACTTGGACTTGGACCACAACTTGAGGTCAAACCACTCACATCCGTCACTGTACTAGAATTTGAGTCTTCACAGTCTGACATTGCCGCAGCCACCTGGATCGAGTTATGAAAATAATATGCCAATTTTAGCCAATATTTTTTATGTTTGCCAATTTCTCTGCAAAAAAATTTCCTATTTATGCTCAATGCTCAATACTCAATGCAAAATAAAAATGAAAAAAATAAAGGTTTTGATATTTTACCTGCGCAGCTGCTGCTTGTGCTTGTGCACTTCTTTTGGCATCCTCCTCCTTGAAACAATGTGTCTTTTGATGACGGATGAGTTCATAATATCTTTGAAAGACGAGGAGGCATTTTTTACACTGATAATTTAAACCCGGCGTCCGTTGGAATCGTCCTGCACCCTCTTCCTGCGTATCCACCGGCGGTTGATTTTCATACACTTTCCTCGCCTTCTGCCTGGCATTTTGAAACCAGACGACAATCACTCGCGGACTGAGATTCAGTAGTTTGGATAGATATTCCAGGTCATCATCTTTGGGATAAGCATTATTTTCAAAGAATTCCTGGAGAACTTTGATTTGATAGTCGGTGAATCTTGTTCGATTAGCCCGTTTCCCAGAGGACATGCCACTTCCGCCACTTCCTCCACAATTTGGGAGGGGTGGTGATGCCATGTGTGAGTCGGAGCGACCACTTCCAGGACTATTGATGGAGGCGACGGGAGAGGCGAGAGAGAGGAGGGAGCTCCCAGAGTTTCCGGGTAGTTGACTGGGTGTTGCAAAACTATTGAGGGATTTTGGTGGTGGGAGCATTGGGGATTGACTGGAGGAGGAATTGAGATCCAGCGGCATCATTTGTTGACTAATGAGAGAGGAGAGTGTAAGGCTATCACGATCTCTGTCTCGATCTCTGTTATTTGGTGATGGACAGGTAGTTGCATTAATTTCGGAGAGGGAGGATGACCTTCCCTGTTTACTACTAGCTAGACCGTGACCATGGCCATGATGTTGTTGCCCATGATGTCCCTTATTTTTACCTCCACCTCCACCCTTCTTCTTGACGATGGGTGGTCTCTCATCCTCACTCTTGGACTCGGATTCCGATGCCTCATCACCATGACTACTATCATGATTAAATAATTTCATGTCCAGAGCATCCTGCTGCTGCAGTTGTTGTTGCTGTTGGTGATGATGTTGCATGAGGAGGTGTTGTGCTATTGTAGCAGCTGCTGCAGCTTGTTGTTGCTGTTGTTGTTGCTGCTGTTGCTGTTGTTGTTGTTGTTCTCTCTGTTGTTGTTGTTGTTGTTGTAATTGAGAGATGCTGCTTTTCCTGGGCTTCACCTCCGTTTTGATGGGGAGGGAAGTGGATTGGATCTCATACTGTTTCAGCTCCTCAGCATTGAGTGGCATGACTTTGGCCTCTCCAGTCTTTTCATACTCCTCAAGATTGAGGGTGGTGGAGGGTGGATTACTAAAATTATAGGGTGAGTCTTTGTTTCTCTGTCTCTCCTTGAAAAGGGTGTTGCGGAACCAGTGTTTGATCACTTTGGGTGGGAGGCCACTCTGTTGTGCCATCTGATTGATCTGATCCTCACTAGGAGAGTTGTTGATGTCAAAGTGGGCTCGGAGGATTTTCAACTGATCGTCCGTAATCCTTGTCCTCGCTCTCTTCTGTTGTGCGGAACCGGAACTACCGCCCTGTTGAGGTTGGAGTTGATGTTGTTGTTGTTGCTGAGCTTGTTGTTGTTGCTGTTGTTGATGTTGCTGCTGTTGCTGAGCTTGTTGTTGTTGGTGTTGTTGGAGGAGTTGTTGTTGTTGCTTAGAGAGGAGGGAGGGATCCAGTGGTTGTTGAAAGAGGGAATTCACCTGATTTTGATTTTGGTTCATGTTCATTGGATCCCCAAATGGAGGCATCATCATGGGTACGAGAGGTGGTTGAAGATTCATGGCAGCCAGTGCATTCATATTCAGACCCAAGGGCAGACCCAAGCCAGCAGCCATCATCATTGGATTCATCATGGGATTAAAGTGTCCGAGTTGGGAGGCTGCCATTGCATTCAGGGCTGCTTGCACATCATTCATGTGTTGAGCTAAGAGAGGTGGAATATTACCTGGATGTTGACCACCCGAACCGGAACCATTGTTGTTATTATTATTATTGTTGTTATTGTTGTTTGCACTGTCTCTTCCATTTCCACTTCCATTTCCACTTCCTCTCTCGCCTCTTTCTCCCCGTTCTCGTTCTCCTCTTTCACCCCGCTCACCTCTTTCTCTTTCTCCACCCGTACTCTCAGCACTACTCGAAGCGGGTGTTGTGGAGGCTGTGGGTGGCTCTAGACTTGCCGCTGTTGGATTTGTCAACGAGGTTTGCATCGGCACGGAATCACCAAGGAGTTTATTACTATCACCACTACTACTGATACCAATACCAACCCCGAGGCGCGAACTACCACTACTGTTCAAATTCAAATTCAAGAGATTTTCTTTCTCTTCCCCGTCCTTTTCGGATGCAGCTAGTTCTAGTGAAGCGGCCTCCACTTTCTTTAGATATTCGGAGCGGAACACGTCAGCAAAATTCTCAAGAATGTCCATTGAGACCACATCCTTATGAATCTCCTCACAATGCGCCTTGAGGATCCAAACACTGGAAAATTCCTTTTTACAAAAGGGACAAGCGGACTTGGCCAATTCCGGAAATTCCTTTAAGACTTGATGTTCACCATCCATATTCTCATCATCATCCTCTCTCTTGATGACTCTTTTCTGATGGAACTCATTGAATTGCATCACTAGTTCAAAACCATAACTCTCCAGTAGGTGTTTGTATATTTGAGAGGACTTTTTACTGGGCATGACAAACCTTTGAAAGGGCTCCTCCTGTCCAAGTCCAAGGCCGAGTTGTCCTTGTCCTGGTGGAGCGGGGGATGGAGAGGGTGAGACGACAGTGTTGGCATTATTAGTATTTTGTAGATGAGAGTCATTGAGGATGATGGAGGTGTTGGGTGTGGATGTGGCGGTGGGGGATGGAAGGGGTGGGAAGAGACTCATGGAATTTTGGAACATGCAGTAGAGATGTTGATGAGTGATTAACTGCTCTTGTGAACCACACACTGTGTTACATCGAGTACATGTAAACCCAGTTCCAGTTTGTGGAGAGGAACCAGAACCAATTGTTGTTGTTGTTGTACTAGTAGCTCCGCCGCCGGCAGCGGGACTCTCTGGCCTGGAGGACGAGGAGGATGTTCGTAGTTGCCCCAGAGAACCGAGATTCGGAGTGGTAAAAGCAAGGAGTTGTTGTTGTAATTGTGCTTGTTCTAAACTATTCAGTCCACCCTTGGGACTCAACATTTCCTGGATGAGTTTCTTGTGTTGATCCTGTAGCTTTTGTGGTTCAGGTTGTTCAATCAAAGGTTTACTCAGATCAATCTGTCCCGTCATGGCTAATTCCTGTAGTTTAGAAGCTCGAGTTTGATGAAGAACGGATCTCATGTGAATGTCCAGGGTGGAGCCTTGACTATACGCAACTTTACAAATGTTACACTTGAACGGTTTCTTGTCATCCTCCGTGTCACTAGGAGAGGAGGAGGAGGAGGATGGGAGGGTGTTGTTCCCAGTTGTGGTGGTAGTTGTTGTTGTACCTCCACCCGAACCGGTACCGATACCAGAACTATTTAATAGACTGGAGGAGGATGAGGAGGACATTGTTGTTGTTACATTAGAAGTAGCACTAAGACTTGTTGTGGTAAGAAGAAGAGGTGGAGGAGGAGTACTTGTAGTTGTACTTGTAGAACCGGTAGTAATATCCTTATCCTTATTATCTTTATCCTTAGTTTTACTAACACTAGTACTAGTAGTAGTAGTACTCGTGGGACTTATTAAATTGGTCGGGGTAGGAATAATTGGAATGACAGTATTATTATTATTATTGTTACTATTGTTACTATTATTCGCACTATTATTAGCATTTGTATTATTAGCATTTGCCAATGTCTGTAATTGTTGAGAGGTTGGCACTTGATTTAGGAACTGTTGTTGTTCTTGCATAGCTCTTTTGAGCTTGTGCAAGTGGCTGACAGAGTTGTAGTGAACGAGAAGGATATTCTTTTGTGTAAAGGACTCCTTACAAACTTCACACTTGTACGGACGGTTCGGGTCCAGATATTTTTCCATGGGATAGCTCAACTTTTCACCCTTCCGGTGAAGCAGGGTCTTGTTGTGACTCGTCAGGTAGGATTGACGAGTGAAGGCCACTTTACACCGGTGACATTTGTACTTTCGATTCGGATCATTATAACTATCCTCCGCCATGGTTTGCGTGTTGAGATAGTCCTCGAATAGTTGTTGATCCTTGGAACCCATTGAATCCTCATTATCATTACTGTCACCATCTCCACCACAATCACCTCCACCACTTTCATCCTTTGCATCATCTTTGTCACTGAGGTTTGATAGATTCGATAAATTCGAGAGATTCAGACCACCCACGCCGACTCCCATTCCACCTCCGAGATTCATCCCCATACCTGCTAAATTCATACCGGCTAAATTCATACCTGCGAGTCCAGCAAGGCCCATCCCGCTCATTCCCATCTGCATCATAAATTCCTCTCGATCCCGCTGACTCATATTGTTCAAATTGTTCATATTCATACCCATGCCCATGTTCAAATTCATGCCCATGTTCATGCCCATACCCATATTGTTGATGCTCAGATCCTCCTCCATCATCTCCTCATCCCGTGCACTCTCCTTCTTGAGCAGTTCCGTCGTGGCCGGATCCAACACTTGACCACTCAATCCCGCCAACAACAGCGGATTGTTGGCGATACTCGCTTTAAACTGTTGAAGTTCGTCCTCACTCAGTTCTGTATGGGAGGTCTCCACGTGCTTCTGGAGGGCGACGAGACTACGGAAACTCCGGCCACACAAACAACACTTTGATGCATCCCGAATGGCATGATATTGAGAATGAAGTTGGAGCTTCTCCATCGTCTTAAAGGCAAGACTACACTGATTACATCGATATTTATACACGTGCTTCTCCGACACTGCCATGGCCTGTTTTCCACGAGCATGGATCTCACGGAAATGCATTTGAAGACTAGGAGCCGTTGGAAAGTATTGATTACACCCTTTCTTCCAACAGAGGTAGCCGGGTCCACCCGGAGTCTGCTTGATCTCAAGATGCCCCAACTCATTCTGATGACTACACAACTCGTCCAGAGTACGGAAACTTTTGGAACAGGTTTGACAACGGAACTCGTCCGAGTCGGGCGAATCCTCATTAAAACTCTCCGTCTCGGACCGATCCTTGTCCTCATCATTCGAGTCATTATTACTCTTGAGCTCGGCGGAACTGGAACTTGCATTAATGTTATTATTACCACTTGTAGAGAGCGAGGAGGAGGAGGAGAGCCCTGTTGTGTTAAGCCAATGGGATTGATTCACAAGCATGAGGAGTCGCTGAAGACCCTCTGAGTTTACACTGTGCACTTGCATCACATGAGTCTCTAGTTTAGTTCGATCCGAACAACTTTCCTGACACAAGGGACAAGACATTGAATTGCTGTGGGATTCTGACTTGGAGTCGGGAGAAATTGAACGACGATCCCGTTCTCTTTCTCGTTCTCGGTCTCTTTCACGTTCACGGTCACGAGGTCGTTGATGTCGGGATGAAGGTCGGTCTCGATCTCGATCTCTTTCTTGATCTGTACTCTGAGATTGATGGTGATGGGAGGAGGAAGAACCTCCAGACAGGTCAGAGCCAGAATGTTGAGATGCTATATGAGCTTGTAGTCTCATTTCCGACTCGGCTGAAAATGTACAATAGGGACAGGTGAGATCACTGAAGTCAGATTCTTTTTCTAGAGCATTCTTTAACACACTCATTGCAGACGCCATTCGACTTTCCTCCTTCTTTATCTCTTTTGCATCTGGAAAAAGGATTAAAAACAAAAGTTATTGATTTTTTCCATATTATTTCATTCTTCAACTCACAACTCACAACTGAAATAATCATAAAAAACTATTCATGACGGAAAACAAAAAAAGTCGGGACTAATTCAAAACTCAAAATTCAAAGTAAACAAATAATAAATGAATTCATGCAACATTTTCTATTTTGTTCATTATGATGACCACATGAATACGAATATGAAGAAGAAGAAAATGTTGTGTTTTATAACTACATAATATAAAAGAACATGACATGACATGGTTTCTCTCCCTGCCTTTTTGTTTTGTCTCTGCCTCCTCTCAAATCCACAATCCACAGTCCAATCTACACCTTTAATTACTATTTCGTTCTGTTTTCAGTCCATTTTATCTACAAACTATATACTAACTAATAACTACACATACATTCATATTACCAGGATGTGTCTAGCTTTATAATAATAATAATGATAACATATTGAAGACATTGAAGAAGAAGGAGAAAAGATTAGCAGAGGAAAAATAAAAAGAAAAGGAACAGAGAAAAAAAATGTAACGCCCCTAAAAATCATTATTACACGTCTGTACCTTTTGGCTTGTCTCGTCTGTGTATCAATTCCACATTATTCTCATAATATGTATTTGTGAAAGTATTAACTGTTTCAAGATTCAAGATACTCTTACACATATTAGATGTATTTTATGTATGTTGTAATATTGTGTGTTCTTGGTACTCGGTATTTTTCCCAAGACTTTAAATCATGAGTGAAAACACTAGTTTCTAGTATCCAGATACAAGATACTAGATACTAGATAGACACCAGAGTCTACACTCTAGACATTAGACACTAGACACAAAGATCTCTTCTAATGATCCGAACTAGTTACTAGATCTTTACTTTATTATAATTATCCATAATATTCACGTATATTATCACAATGCACAATGTACGATGGAAATAGAAAAAAATTATTTCCTTTTCTTTATGAAATCCATATTTGTATCCATGTTATACAATATACAGTGACATGATATGTACGTAGTATGATTTAAAATCATTATCATCTCTCTCTCTCTCTCTCCTTTTCTCTCTCTCTCGGAAGAAGTAACAACATTAAATATTATCAAATGAATTCACCAAAAGAAACTTGAATATTCTTCATCTCCGTCTATGTATCTATGTACATTACACTTTATATTCCTTTTCTGTTTCTGTTTCTGATTCCAACTCTCACACAATTCACAATTCATACTAAATACAAAATGCAACAGACAAAAGCTGGCACATCCATCCATCTACCTAAATTATAATAAACGTAGTATGAAGTATGAAGTTCAAAAGATCTAATTAATACTTGTACTTTTATGTATAATTTCCCTTCATCCTAGATCCTAGCAAATGCAATGACTATCACTACAAGTAGGAGCTATTACTATGATTACTTCAATAACAACTAATATAATGTAATATATATACACTATACAATATACAATATACACAGATATATAGGAGATATGAGGAAACTGGATGGATATGAATGTAGAATGTTTCCAATGTCAGATTATTTTTTGTATGTATCCATACTCCACACAGTACATTATATCCATCTCTCTCTATATTATAATACGTCCAGTAGATATATACTGTATAGAATAGAATCTACACTTTATACTATGAAAATCACTCCCTTTTCTACCATTCTAAGGAATAGTATGGAGCATGGCCAACACTTAATATGCATTTTTCCCTTTTTTCCTTTTTCAGCTCCCACAAAACACGATCACGAAAATGAGATTAGATATACCATCTCAACAACAACAAGAAGAAGGAGAAGAATTACAAGAAGAAGAAGGAGACTGACTTATAAGTAATACACAATGTATCATAATTACATCTTTTCCATAAAAGCATGAATTCATCTCCATCCATTTCCATTCCTATATTTATTCATAGGTACAAGCTACAAGCTACAAACCCCACATATCTTTTATATTACAAATTCTACTGTAGCTTTGTATTATGTGTGTAAGAAATGGTGCTGGTGCAAAATTCCCTTCAAATCAAAAGAACCAACCACCACAACAAAACACAAAATACATGTTACAACTTTGTACATTGTACAATGTGTACACCACAAATTTATTAATCTGCACGAAAAAACTACCATCAACTATCAACTATGAGACACTGAATACTGAATAGTGTGTGTAAAGTATGGCTCAGCTAATAAGATTTTCTTTGCAGAAAATACACATTCAGGATTCCGGATCCGCCCAAAAAAATGAAAATACTAATTGATTTTTAATTTTTAATTTTGAATACAAATTAAATTGTACACTTTACTACTTTTTACTCCTTCCACCTAATATCTAATATCTGATGATATGCAAATAATATACAGAATGTTGAATACTGTATTGGATAAATGGAAAATGGGGAATATTGAATATTGACTTTTTCCCTTTTATTCATGGATACATTCATGTAGGTTGGTGAACTTTGAAAAATATTGGTTCACTATTTTCTATTTTTCCTATACATGCATAAATACATACATGAATATATCCATGTATCAAGTATGAAGTATGAAAAGAAACGTTTTGCTCAACTGTATCACTGTCAAAATGAAAGGAATGGAAGCGGAGCAAGAGAATTTGAATGTGAATGCGAGTTTCTAGTATCTAGTATCTAGTGTCTACGGAAGAGAAAAAAAGATCGATACTTTTATTACAACTATCAGAACATGCATAATATTACATACACAATACACATGTAGACTTGTGTATGATATTTCGAGGTGAGTGTTGAACATGCACATGAACATTGAACTGCATACTCCATACTCCATACTTTAGACTTGAGAGTACATAGATAGTAAAATACAAAAATACAAAAGCTGCATGTCATTTCGTACAAAGTGTGAGCGTGGCTCCTTGCAGTGCGTGGGACCCGTACTCAAAAAGACACATTCACCATCCACAACAGAGACAGGAGAGGAGAAGAAATTAATTTGTATGGTATCGAAAAATCCCATTAACATCATCTCAGGACGCGGTTTTCTCTCATCACACAAGCTACGCATCAAATCATATCATAAGTATTAAGTACGTAATATACAGGACATAATACGGAATAAAACGCGTATTACTTACAACTTACAACATACAATCAACAGAAGGAGAGAGAGAGAGACAGAACAGAAGCTAAACACAACAAAAAGAATGATGCGGAGGAGAATAATGAGTAAGAAGATGAGTAGAAGATTCAAGATGAGTGTGAGACTCGAGACTGCAACTGCAATACTCTTGACTCTTCATTCTTGATTCTGGATTCTAGACTCTTGATTCTAGATTCTTGATCATCTTGAAACGGCTAATTGTAAATGAGTCGGAAAAGAAAGAAGTTGAATGGACCTCTGCACAGATTAGAAACGGCCAAGACAATGACGAACGGCTTCTGTGAAGAAAAGGATCATCATCAATGTCCTTTTCTTTTATACATCTCGTAAAATCCTCTCTCTCTCTCTCTCTGTTTTATCCTCCTCAACTCAACTCAGCATAATTCAACTAAATCATGCATCAACTATGTACAATACAACTATATTATACATCATACCTGTATACAGTATACAGTATAATATTATGTACCATGTACTGGGCATATTTATAGTTACACTTGAAACTTAAACCCAGAATCTAGAATCTAGAATAAGAGAAGCTTATTTTTCCTGTAAAAGAGATGACGAGCGAGCGAGCGAGTGAGCGGAGGGAGACTAAAACTTTAAACACAATGATAGAGACACCCTCAAAATACCTAGAAGAACATATCTCGTATCCATGTATAGTATTTATAAATACATGTCGTATAATATTATATAATATATATAATATCATGCATTACATTTTACATCCAGTCTCAAGTCTTGATTCTAGATTCTAGA
Source organism: Sminthurinus aureus (assembly GCA_034698265.1). Classification (NCBI taxonomy): domain Eukaryota; kingdom Metazoa; phylum Arthropoda; class Collembola; order Symphypleona; family Katiannidae; genus Sminthurinus; species Sminthurinus aureus. Next base: position 29,589 of record JAQGBH010000717.1, read on the forward strand.
GTCTCGACTCTCAACAGTATCACATTATAGATTCTCTCTGTCTTGTGTCTTTATTGAGCCATGCAAAATAGTCGGAGAGGAAAAAGATGAAAGGGAAAAAAACGAGCGAGTAATCTCGACAGTAAAGCAATTTGTAGTTTGTTCCTGTACAAGCAGATTCCTAAACATCTCTCAGGGATCAAGTGCATTCTTACATATGGTACATACACATGTACGTATGTATACAGTATACTTTATAGAGAAAAGATGCTTCCTTCACATGTACAAAACTTGAAAACATAAATAATAACACACTGTACACTGTACACTGTGCTTAGCATATAGAATGTATAAGGAAATAATGTTGACGACAATGACAATGACAATGTATCGGGGCATCCAAATCCAAGTCTCCTAGAGTATAGTAGAGTGGAGTGGAGCTGAGTGGAGATATATGAAGGGGGCATTGTCAAAATAAGTAACCATCATATTTTATCCATAGGACATACAATAAATATACACCTCTCTCTCTCTCCCTCTCTCTGTTGTGTTATATAGGTATTTCCATAATATGGAACTATGGAACTAGCCAGCCGAGGAAGAATAAGAGAAGAATAAAAGGATATAAGATATAAGTACATGTATAAAATATAGGTTGTAGCTGGATATACTATAGTTACTTACACAACACAATGGACTATCACATGTAGTATAACTAGAATGTTTTTCGTCAAAAACCAAAACCAAAAAGACGGAGAAGAGGAGAGAATAAAAAAGCAGAGTCTTTTCTTTCATGCCTTCGCTCTATCTTTCTATGGGTGAAGTAGGAAAAGTAGTAGTGGCAATAGTAGTAGTAGTGGTAGTTGTAATAGTAGCTGTTGTAGTTGTCGTGGTAGTTGTAGTGGTAGCACATTAGGCAAAGACCGTTCCCAGGTATTATTTTGTAAACTTTTGATGTGCACATTTTGTATGACAATACGAGACGTATATCACTGACATCCAGTTTCACATTCTCATTCGTCTTGTAAACACTTGGCTTGAGAAGCTTTCGAAAAACAGAGAAAACACTTCATGTGGTGCTTATGTCACCGGCTTTACCAAATACACACAACACAACACACAAACACACACATTCACATTCTAGATTCTAGTCTCTATATAGTATATAGTCTTCTTGTTCTTCTTCATCTTCTTCAGATGTTTCTTCTACCTTCTACTTCAAGTGGCTCTAGCTGTAGCTGTAGATTGTAGATAGAACTGACTATATTTCCATCACACATTACACGTTACACACAAAAATACTAGAAAAATCTCCAAAGTCTATATATCCTCTCCATTTTTTTCGTTTTTTCATACTCGACACTCTACACAAACACACAGAGACACAACACACAGCGACACAGATAGAAACAGAGTAAGAGACGAAGAGACAGGTCACACGTATGTAAATACCGAATGGATTTTACCATATATGAGACAACAAGCAGCAGAAGAACAAGAACAAGAAGGAGGAACGACGACGAGAGAAGAAAAAAATTCTGCTACTCACTCACCCACTGAAATATTTATGACACGACCTGAACAAATGATTATTTCTTCCAACACCCTGTCCACTCTCTGGCACTCTTCAACTACAAATACAACTACAAGTCTAGAGCTACAGTCTAGAGCCTAGAGTTTAGAGTCTAGGCATATAAATTATATAAATGTAGATATTTATGCAGCATTATTATTATATTACCAAATACCAAATACCGCTGTGTACTGATACATATATATATACCGTTTCCTTTGGAGTTTGGACCTTCTTCTTGCTATTATGCTCTAAAATGTACAAGTTAGACTATGCGACTACGAGTATCATGCATATTATATTATTAAGAAAGGAATAGGACAACGTCAAATAGAACGACAACGACAACTAGAACTACAATGAGAAGGAAAAGGACTAAAACTCTCTTTTCTCTGGCTAAAGTCTAAACAGTGTACACATTACACATATGAGAGAGAGAGAGAGAGGGAGGGAGAGAGGCGAGCAGGTAGGAAAACAGTCTGTTTTGTCAAATAGTGTAAATTCTAGTGTGTAGTACCATCACCTTTTCTCAATTATTCAAAATAGGGATGCATAATATTATCATATACAATATAAACTATACACATGTATCGCATTATATATTATAGAAAGGGAGAGAAAAATAATAATAATATTCTTCTTTTTCTTTTTCTTGTTCGTTGTTCCTTTGTCACTTATAACTTAGAATGACAAGAAATGATAATAATAATAATTATAATAACTTGTTGTCAATCTATATACCGTGACTATATACACAAAAACACACACACTCGACTACAGTGTATATTTTCCTTCTTCTTCTTCTTTTTCTTCTTCATAATTTAATTTTACTGTAATATTCTTGTACTTGTTGTACATGGATAAAGTATAATGGATATGGATATTTATGACAAGAAAAAGACCAAGGAAAGAAAAATAAATATGAGGGATACATTACATTAGAATATTAGAATATTAGAGGAATATGCGACAAGTTTATGGATTGGATTGGTTTGTCCATGGTCAACATGGATACATTCTACATGCCTACATGTCTAAATAAATTCTACATTCTACATTCTACATACTGTACTGCTAGACATTATTTAGATAATAAATAATATCTAATATCTTGTATAAATTTATGCATAGAGTATGGAGTATGGAGTATGGCGTATTCAAGTACTAAGTTGACTTCTTTGTCTGCATCTCGTATCTATCTTTTATCTACTGTCTACTTATTAAATATCATATGATGAGTAACTAGTGAGTGGAAATGCGGAATGCCCTATTCCACAATATATATTATAAGACAACGTATTATACTCTTATCTATTCCATCTATCTATGGAAATGAAGTCAATAAACAAGAAACAAGAAAATAGAGGAGACAGGAGACAAGAGTAGGCAGTAGGCATTTATGCAGATGGATGAACATGGATGAATATAATATGTATGTGTGTAGATAGTGGATATATGTATCTATTTACCTTGATCATTGTAGAAATTTGGTGAAACTTCAGCCGAATTACTAATATGAGTCGGAGAGTCCGAATCTAATTGAACAAAAACAAAGAAAAACAAAATAATATAAAATAATACAAAAGAAAAAGAAAATCTCATGCACATTCTTTCTTTCCTTTCTTGACTCTTGACAATATATGAAATGTATGCATACAACTTTTTTTATCTTTGTTTTTAGTTTTTATTGCTCAATGCGAGTCGCATTGGCATTGTCTATTTCTTCATTGTTTAGCTGACACCTGACATTTTTTTCAGTTATTTTAAATTGTCATCATAATTTACAATTCACAACTCACAAAAACAAAACATTTATAAAAAAAGAATTGTAATTTCATACGGAAAAGCTAAAAGCTCAAAACTACAACGTAGAAATGAATAAAATAAAAATACTTGTTATGACTGAAAAATTGAAAACAAAAACAAAAATAAAGATGATAATAATGTACATACCTGGTTGTTCAAGGACTCGGAAGACTTGTGCGAGATCTGGTTGACTATCTTTTCCTTCTGCACGTCGTTGAAGACTATGTAATTGCTCCAACTGAAGATGTTTCAAAGATCTAAAATAGAAGAAGAGTAGAAAAACAAAATTATGAAATGCTCCCAATTTTTTTTCCTTTTTGTACTTCATTTTTCATTCATTTTTAAACATATGAAATCAAGGGGGAAAGGAAAAGGATGTGTGATTAAAAGTAGAATCTATCGATTGAAAATTGGAGATTGGAACAGAATAGAAACAGAAAAGGAATTATTATAGGACAGGAGAATAGGGACATAGACACAATGAAAACGTATGAACGTATTAGCCGCAGTAATATCGAAATGGAGGGATGAAAGATTTTGTTCATTTAAGATAGGAAATTTATTAGACTATTGTCCAAAATCTAGAGTCCAGAATCCAGATAGAGAAAGAGAGAGAAATGGAAAGAAAAGGGAGAAAAAAAAGATGTATCTTTATAATCAATGTAGCTATGTATGTACATGTTGCAGTGGTTGGAAGTCGGAGTTTAGTGGTAAATTGGGAATCAGAGGGAAAAATCCAAGATCCAAGAGTCTAGTCTCTAGACCATAAAGAACGAAATAAAGAAAGCGAAAGAGAAAAGGAGATGGAAAAAAACGGGAGGAAAAAAGAGATTACCTAGTATGTTGCAAAAGTTGAAGTTTGACGCGAGTGGTGAAGCCACAGAGAGCACATGCAAAGATGCGGGCATCTTCATGGATACAAGTCTCTTGTGACTGGATATGTCGGAAGATAAGAACGGATATTTCATGGCGTTGATGAGCGGCATGAAGTTGGAGTTTGTGAGCAGAGTTTGTGTAGTAGTCACAAGCATTACATCTCACCTGCACAAATACATAGAAAACATACATATTATCGTATATTGAGCAGTAGTATATAGCATGTAGCATATAGCATATAGCGTAGCAATACAGTATACAGAATATGTGTAGAGAATATAAAATATAGAAAAGAAATGAAATCCGACTGCTTACCTGTATAGGATTGGACATGCTCAAGTATTTCAATTTCCATTCATTCCTCGGCCCACCTTCCTTGATGTGATTGACATGTTGTAATCTCTGTAGATGTTTGTCCGTCTTACAGTGGAGTTGGAAGTTGGCTTTGAGGTTTGTTTTATAGGAGCAGAGTTTGCACATGTAATTCCCTGCGACTAGCACCAGGATTTCCTGCTCCCGTAATTTGGTCCGATCCTGAGTCAAATGATGAGAGAGAGCTTCTAGACTGTCCGTGTGATAGGTGGTACAGACACAGCACTGGAAAAGCTGGCTTGGATTTGGATCTGGAGGTTCTGGAGGAGGTTCCATTGTGTCGGGATTCAATCCCAAGTCCATGTGAGGAGCCAATTCCGGAGGAATGTGTGGAGGAATCTGACCACCAGTCATCAATTGTATGAGGAGAGCCTGATTATAGGCCATATCTGCCAGAGCTGCTTCCGTATGAGCTGCCGGCTTTTCATTTCCACCACCACTACCCACATTAGAGCCACTACCACTTGCTCCCATCATTCCCTGGATATTTCCCATATTTCCCATACCACCGAGACCCGTTCCCTGTCCGGCTCCTGCCTGCATTGCTCCTAATGCTGGATGGAATTGGAGGAGTGTTGCTGGATCCATGGAACCGAAAGGATTTGCTTGTGCCTGTAGTGCACTGAGATGTTGCATATGTTTCACATTTTGCTGGAGGACCATCATGTTGTGTGTATGTTTTTCACTCGTCATGTGAATTCGGAGATTTCGTGCAACATTGGTCTCGTAATTACAGACGTCACAGCGGAATGTTGGTTTAGGTTTCGGATTTGAAGATGTACTATTCCCCGCTATACTCCGACTATCTCCACTTTGATTTCCACCACTTGGATTTGTACTGGTTAATCCCATTCCAAGGCCAAGTCCAATTCCACTAACAGATCCTGCTCCAGTTCCACCACGACTATCACTATCTCTATCATTTCCTCCTGATCCTTGACCACTGACTCCAGGTCCACTTCTTCCTCCTCCTGAGGATGGACTCATCCCAGTAATATTTTTATGAGGAGTGCTGGGATTATTATTAGGACCAGGATTTTGAACTAGACTTTCCGGTGGTGGAACTCCACCATTTTGTAGTTCTTGCATATTATTCAAATGTTTATCCGATTGCATATGTATACTCAGATTCCCTTTGGTAGTGGTAGAATAATTGCATACTTCACATCGATAAGGTTTATATCCACAAGTATAGGTTTCACCTCGGGCAAGCCGAGGATGAGGTTGTCCTGCTATACAATATATGCAGGAGGTTTCATTATCCGGATGTTTCTCTTTCATGTGGATCTCCAGCGTCTCTTGATACTTGTAGTGCCAATTACACTTGGGACATTTCAAAGTCTTACACGAGTTTCTGGTGTGGAGTGAGCCCAGGGCTCCCATCCTTGATGAATTCAATATCAGTTCACATTTCGGACAGTCAACTCCACTTGGACGACCATTAATATGCTCTGGACACACTCCTATGGTGGTACCAGTCATGAAATTTGGTGGACCAGAACTATTATTATTATTATTGTTGCCACTGTTGTTATTGTTATTATTATTATTATTAGAGTTTCCGATGGAGGAAAATTGAGAACCAGTTGGATTTGCATTATTATTATTATTACTATTATTATTTAGATTATTATTATTATTACTAGGATTGTTATTATTACTATTATTATTATTATTATTTATAGTATTTTGTAGTGAATTTGGTGTACTACTGGTTGGTGCTGGACTAATACTTGCTCCCGGACTTGCACTACTTCGACCACTTCCAGTATTAGCAGGACTTTTCCGGGTCAAATCCATTCCACCACCACCAACAACTCCAACACCGACATTCATCCGGGACATTGATAGACCCATTGCAGACATGGCGGCAAGAGCAGCTGGATTCCCTTGTAGAGCCGCTGCTACTTGTTGTTGTTGAAGTTGTTGTAGTTGTAGGAGTTGTTGGGTTTGTTGAGGAGAGAGGAGATCAACTTGAGAGCCAGGTAGTTGGAGTTGGAGTTGAGATGTTGTGTTTCGGGGTGAGAGGAGAAGATCTGGGGAGGAGATGGGTGAGGCACCCATTTTATTATTACCACTAGCACTTGTACTACTACTGTTAGCTGCTGCAGCAGCAGCCGAGGAGAGTGATGCTACTAGTAGTTGTTGTTGTTCCTCCGTTAATCCACTATTACGAAGGAGGAGCTGAGACGCATGAAGTGGAAGATCAGACAAAGAGGCTGAGCTCTGCTGGTTTTGAAGGTGAAGTGCAGCAGCAGCGGCGGCGGCTCGGCTCATATTAGGAACTGACTGAAGATTGCTAGTTGTCGATGATGATGATGATGACAAGGACAATGGATTAATATTAGTTACAGCCTTACTACTACCACTACTATTATTGGTAGTAGTAGTAGTACTACTAGTATTTGTTGATGAGGTTGTACCCGAACCCGGGTTCGTCGTCATTGTCATTGGCATTGTTAATGGTAATGGTATTGGCATTGTCATCGAAACGCTACTACTACTAGGATTACCACTAGTAATAGTTGTATTTGAATTGGTGTTTGTATTAGTAGTGGTGGATGATGTCATGGGGAATCCGGTTCCGATCCGGTTACCCATGGGTTCTAAAAATGATATAAGGGGTTCTTTATTCTTGCCGACAGCTTGGATGATGGCAGAGACGTTTCTTCCATTCAGAATATCTTTCTCTTGGTCGGTGAGTATCAAATTATGGTCACCCATGGCATGACCCACGAAGGATTTGGTGTAGCCAAAGGACAGTTTACATATAAAGCACATTAAGATAGGTTTGATAGGAACCGAAGAACACTCGACCGAGGTCGGTGGATGATTTTTTGATTTTGATTTACCTTTGGATTTTGGAGAAGATGAGGATGAGTCTTTGATTTTCAAATTCAAATTTTCACTTGCACTTAAACTAGTAGAATTCGTCCTTTTCATTTTCCTACGTTTTTTACGACTTAGACCAACACCACCACTTTCATTATTATCAATGTCCATTTCATCCAGATCCTGATCATCTTCTCGGTCTGGCTCATCTTCCATTTCCTCATCACTATCATCACCATTATCATCTTCCTCCATATTTTCTTCATCATCTCGATTTCGATCTACTTCTTCCTCATCCTCCTCATCATCATCCAACACACTAGTATCACCACTTTTATCACGAACTGTGTACACCCTGTAACTATGCATAATTGGTATGTCAGGAACTATTTTCTTTTCTTGGAGGAGACTGGAGTAGGCTTGTCCGTAGAGTGCACTGTATAAAGCTGGATTTCTGGAAACGTAGAATGCATTGGCAATCTGTGGGATGGCAGGGATTTGAGATAGACTCATCCCCCTCCCGTCCACTATACAGCCTTCCAAATGAGGAACATCCAAACTCGCATCATCCTCACTTAGTTCACTGTCCTCGATTATGTAGGCAGAACCGTCCGGATTGTACACAATTTTACCATCAAATCTCTCCACATCACTTCCTGCAGACTCTCCAGTTGGACTCAGTGCGGCTTGTTGACTATTAACATTAACATTATTATTATTACTCGTATTACTATTATTATTATTATTATTAATATTTAGTCGGAGGATATTTTGAGATTGATTTGATTGTTGCTGATTTGCTAATGATGATGTTGGATCTGACGAAGAAGGGGGCGAGGTGTTGGTATTTGTTGTTGTAGTGGTAGTTCTACTATTATTATTATCCACATTTGAATTACTTATATTATTTATTACATTTGTTGTTGTAGGAGGTGGAGGAGGAGGAGAAGAATTATTATTATTATTATTATTTGACGAAGGAGGAGGAGGACTTGTAGGAGTAGTTGTTGTAGAAAGTGTAGTGGACATGATTTTATTATTATTCAGCCTCTCATCCGATGGACTGGAACGGATTGAATTGTTATTATTAGGAGTAGTAGGATTCGTTGAAGTTAGAGTGTCCTCAATTCCAATGCCAATTCCTATTCCGATCCCAGTACCAGTAGCTCCTGAGGTATTTGATGACGGTGATGGAGTTTTTGACACCCCATCATTTGCAGCCATTGCTGGCTCCTGTGGAACCATGTTCGGATTAATCAAAGTATTATTTGAATTATTACTACTTGGATTTGGAGTTGGATTTGAAGAATTGTTGGAATCTCCTACTAAGTATTTCCAGTAATGTCCATTGTCCAGCAGTTCTCTCCTTGCTGCAAGTGATGAGGATGAGGATGAACTGATGGTAGCTGAAGATGCAGAACAGGAAGAGGGTGTTGTTGACGGAGGTAGTCGTGAGACAGAGGCAGCATGATTTGCTGCCACCGCTCCCGCTATTGATGAGGATGCGAGGAGATGAGTGAAATTTGCCCTACCTTGATTATGATTGAGTCCACTGGTCGAGTTTCCGAGTGAACGACAGGAAGTACTAAATGAACTAGAATCTAGAGAGGCTGTGTTGGATATCTGAGATTCATCGCCCTGTGCTTTTGCAATGGCGACGAATGCTTCCATGACCGAGAGCCAAATCACTTGAATCTTTCAAGGACGACCATCTCTTCACAATTGAGGAGGACACAAACAGGACAACATTCTCCACTCAACTGGTTCTTCTCTCTGTAATCAAAGAAAAGAAAAAGAAAATTAATTAGTAACATTTAAAATCTTAAGCATTCATTCTATAGCATTTTACTTACTTACAAATACAATTTTCATTTTTTTAAACTCAATTTTTTTAAATTCATCAAATTTTTTTAAACACGTACGGCTAAAATGCTATGATAAGTGAATGGATGGAAAATAGAAATGTCAAAAAACTGTCATATTATTTTTATTATTATTTATTCCACCCCTTTTCAATCATTGGTGCATTCATATCATTTTTCCACACTATAAAATCATATATTAAATCCACCCATAACTTTTTATCCCATCCTCATTCATTTTATTTCATTCATTAATTCAGTGACATAATATTCAATATTCACTGTATTTCCAATTTTAAATTTCAGCCTCTGGCCTTTTATCTTTTATCTTTGTACATTTATTATTTTTGTTTATTGAAAATTGAAAGATCATGGATCATGGTTAATGGGTCTGCTTCCCATTTCCCATCATTTGATTTGGCATTTCATGTTTTTGATACAGATATTTTAGATGATACAGAGGAAAATGGAGGTTTTTTGATTTATCGCTTAGAAATTCTGGATGATTTCCTCCGCACACGTTCTACCGTATAAAGTCATCATTTTACATTTCCTCCTTTCCAGTATCTAGTATCTAGTATATATCCCATTTACCATTAATATATTATATATTATGTAGTGAAAAGGGTAAAAGGGTAGAGGAGATGGAGAAATAGAGAAAATTTCATCCATCCATCCATCCATTTTCATTCATTAAAATTTCAGAGCAACTTTAGAAGAGCAAGTGACTTTTTTTTTAAAAAAAAGTCGACCACCAAACAAAACTAAACAAATACTAATATATGTATCTCCTGTATATGGATTTGGATTATGAATGTGTATTATAATCACCCAGAAAAAAAGAGAAAAGACAGAAGAGCGAGAGAGAAGACCGCTTCTAACAAAAAAAATCCCTCTCTCTCTCTTATTCCCCTCCGGTCGATCCAGGATCCAGTAATCGTACATTGTACGGAGAGGACCCAAATGATTAGCAGGAAAAAATATCGTGTGGGTATTAGAGCATCCAAAACGAGAGAATCTCGTTCTCGTTCTCGCCGAGATTTCGGGTTTTGAGCGAGAACGAGATCAACGAGATTTTACCGAAATTCTCGTTCAGCGAGAAACCAAAAAAAGCTAACAAAAATGATAAAAATTAAGAGAATCGGGACAATTTTATATGAGTTTTGGGAGGAGTCAGAACCTTCAAAATTTTTTCTGCCCTTTTCTACGTCCCAAGAGCTCATGTGAAGTTTTTCCTATTTTTTTATTGGAAAATGACGATGGCTATTTTTGGTTCAAAAATTTCAGAGTAAATAATTTCTAAAATGTGCTCACATGACTAACATATTTGCTTGCATAAATAATAAATTTAGTATTTTTTGTGATTTAGTTCATTTTTAGTAAGTTTTTACGTAAAATTAAATATTTTGAAATTTTTGAGCGAGAACGAGATTTTCTCGTTTCTCGGGCGAGATTGGGTCGAACGAGAACGAGACTGGACGAGAATTGAAAGTAACGAGATTTGGATGCTCTAATAGTGCTGGCTTTGGTTTTCTTTTGTAAAAACATTGCGTTCGCATTGTGGTCAATGTTAACAGTTAAACTATATATTTTAATAATACAACACGCTATATCGTTATAATATTATTATCTTTTGTGAATTTAGCAAATTATACTCGTAAATCGTACTTTAGAACAATATGATTAATGATTAGTGGTGTTGTTTTTTTTTACCAAAAATCGAATGAATGTATCGTTAATCGTTATTGTAACTTGTAATGTTGCAATCTAATTTTTTTAAGATTATAGTTTTACTTAATTTGTGATAGTGATCTTCTTGTCTATCCATCTGCATAGCACTATATAATATTATACAATGCTAGAAAATAATACCAGCTATTTGAAAAACGTACAAGTTACAACCGAAAAAAAAGCATTTTTCAGGTTGTATGATATGACTGGAACGAGATAAAACATGGTTCAAGTAGAAGTAGAACCCGTTTCGGAACGCGAGATATTTTCTGTTATAACTTTTGTTCCATGTTCCAGTGCGCCAACAAATTAATATAATATACATATATAAATATAAACATGCTGGTAAAAAGTAACTCATCAAACTTTGTTCAAGCTGCCAAATAAAATGTACTATAATCTATAATATATCGTGTATATATAAAGTATATAAAGGAAAAACTAGTGTAAAATATTAATCCATATTTTGATAACCAAAAGAATACTAATAATAATTATTACAAAATATCTTACAAAACATGTACATACAAAGTGTATTATGTGCAATTATAGTTATTATTATACTTCTAACTTGTACTTGAATTTCAGAAATATTCTGAATTTTGTGACAATGTTTTTTGTAAAAATAGTTTGGCAATGTACCTTATAATATTATATTATTATGATTGAAAAACATTCTTGAGCAATTCATGTAAAGTAGTCTGAAGAAAAATCCTGAAATTTCAAAGAAATAAAACTTCCAAAAAGCTGTTCTCCTTTTACCTTTTAATAAGTATTATACTTTGAAAACTCGACAGAATTTTTTTGTGAAACTAAACTTTAAAAATAAATTACCCATAATATTATTATGTATTATGTGTTGTATATGATATAATTCATATATATATATAATATTATATGAATTTTGTCTTAACTCTTTCAGTCATGTTGTTTGCAAAAACTGAATGCACATAATAACTATCTTATAATAAATAATAACAAAACAGCAAAACTAAAATATTTTATAGCAATTTTCAATTCATGACATTTTTTATCAACGCATAATATAGTAATTGACATTTTTCCAAAGTATTGTAGCGTAACAATTTCCACATGTATTTAAAACATTATGCAATGATTTATCATATTACAAGATTTTCTGTAATTTCACTGTTTGAACTTTTAATGCGTTTCTCTTGGACACTCAAAAGTACTGTATTTTAAAAGTATTTAACAGAAATACTTTAGGTGTAATTTTTAAAAGATTTTTAACATACTCACAAAAAGTCACTTGATTTCATGGATTCTTAGAGAAGCTTCAGTTTTCCAGTAATTTTGTTAATTTCTTCAATTGGAGCCGGTCCAATTCCAAGAACGGTGTAAGTGCCCGCGGCAACCTTTTTGTTCAAAAAGTACAACAATAGAATATGTTACTAGTATTATAATTATACAAGAAAATGTGCATATACAAATTGCAACACCGAATTATAATAAAATGCATGTATTCAAGCAAATTAATTTTGGAAAACCACCATCATTTCATAACATAACATAATATGAATATTGTAGTATTATGAAAACATATAATATGGAATTAAAATAAGTAGCATTATAATTTATAATGTACAAATAAGTACCTGAGTATGTCCCGCATCACAAACTAATCCAGTAACAAGACTAAGTTCTTTAGCTTCTTTTTGAAGAGACTGGAGTGTACCATCTTCATCTGGATTAAGTTTTAAACATATTTTAGCACAACCAGTTGCTTCCCAAATTTCTAAGTTGGTTGGATCTTGATTAATTGCATTTTTATAACACATAACAGCTGCATGACAACACTGAGCAGCAATTTTCCCTTTATTCATTCCCAAGTCATTACGGACAACTAAAACCATTTTATGTGGTCGACCAGGATTTGCAGCTCTAATAGCTGCATATCTAGCAGATTTACTAACACTACTAACAAGGGTACTTTTATTAGCACCCATGAATAACTTTTTTGAAAAAAGACCTGTAACGATTCCAATTCCAAAAATAACTGCAGAGTTAATAACGTAAGACCATTCAAACGCCATAATATTAAATATTATGTTTTAAAGTACAAATCAGGTTACAAAACAAAACTAATGAACGAGTAACTACAAAAATGGTACACTTTACAAAATGATTTTCCATAGAAAGATCGACTTTTTTTCTTCTTTTACTAATGATCAACTGATGAAAAACTAAAATTTCATCATCATATCATCATTGACCACTTTTAGCTTGTCTTTTTTGATGTTCAGCCATACAATCACGAAATTCAGCTACGACTTTTTGACACTGTCTCCAGTCTTTTGTCTCAGCAATACATTCCTATGTATGGACAATACAACAATGAAAAAAAATGCAATTTTAGTAGTACAAAAAACAGTAAAAACATTTTCCACAAATCACGGCATGCATAAAACACGCTATTTACATGGGAAAACTATCCATTCAAAGTAATGTATATAAAGATCAAGGAATGTCAATTAAAATGTTTAAAATAATGTCAACTTACTTGTACCGAATAGTGTTTCTCTAAACAACCAGTTTTCTTTAACATTGATTCCACGGGGTCGTCTTCGTCAACGTCTTGTTCACTATTTTTGTTATTTTCGGGAGAAGACATGATTTAAAACTCCAATTTCGCGGAGAAAGTTCACATTTCACATTTGTACAGATGACTACGTTTTTGAAATTCTTAGATTTTTGGTGCTGCACATAAAACTAATTTGAGATTATTTTTTTTTAACTTTTAACCATTTTAACAATAATTTACACTGCGTATTTCATCAAGATTTGTGGTAAGTGGTGTACGTTTTATAAATTTGTAAGTAGTTTATTCAGTACAAACTGTATTATGTACTCATAATTTGGTGTAATTAGTTTGACAGATGTGTGCTCTTTATTATTCATTAGTAAGGCCACTCAAAAGCATAAAATAGTGAATATGATTTCCTTGAAAATGTTAGCCATCTATGAAGGAGGTTCAAA
>JAQGBH010000718.1:0-43606 GCA_034698265.1 Sminthurinus aureus
ATACACAACGTAGTAGATAATTTTTACTTAACAAAAAAGTAAAACACAACAATATTATTATTTGCAATAACCTTAGTTTGTATAGTAGTAGACAAATCGGCATGGAAGGATAACTATCTTCATGATACCTTTTGGCTGTTGTGATACCTTAATTCCTAATTAGTTCTTAGAGTAATCACTTCTTCGGCTTCATACATTGATTTAATCACCTAAAATTGGATAAAAATACGATAGTCATTTTAAAGTGAGTGTATAATTCATAACCCGTAGAACACTTCACAATTATACATACAAAATATACAATACATTATTCAAAGGACTAAACTTTAAAAATATTCACAAGTTCCACTTACCAAGTAATCTCGCGCCAATCGCACAAAAGTAAACAGACTTGTGATAACCAGGCAACTTACACTTATTACTTGATACCATTCCGTAACACGAATTAATATTGCTAGACAAATGAGAATAAGTGCCACATGATACCCCAAGAGGATTCTTGAAAACGTCGATCCACTAAACATGAACTGAAATTTTGTGTGAATAGGATTGCCTGGTTCTGAGGTGATGGGGACGTATCCTTCCGCTTTAAAAAGTTCTCTCTGATGTTTAACTATGGATCCAGGCAAAATTAACAGGTCCGCATGCCATGTTTGAGATGGGACGTGATTCGGGCGTAACTTTTGCCATTTACCCAAATGGCAGGCTACTTTGTGTAACGAGTCACTGAATTCTGGATTAAATGCTCGAGAGAGAAGTAAACTAAATGATAACAACCATGTTAATATTAAGTGTTGACTCACAAACCAAAGGTTGTAGTGAATAAAGGGCTAGAAATAGAACAAGAAATACAAAATGTCATGAATGTTATCATCACATGAAAAATTGTTAACAAAATTTCAATAATATTACATTTTTATATCTAGCACATTTCTTCATTCTCTTCTTATCCATATACTTACTTGTACAAATGCCCAGGGTAAAAAACTAGAATAATAGGAAATAAGTGTTGCTTGAACTAAAACTCTTCTCAGTCGAAGATTGAAAATTTGTCGAAGATATTCAACTTCATGTTGAACTTGATTGCTTATCCAACTACACACATGATGATGTTCAATATTGGACGTTACATCCGTTTCGTCAGAGTCAAACAGTGGTGTCACGGTAAATCCATACACATGAGCGTATAACAGAAATCTATTATTTACAAAAAAAGTAGAAGAAGAAAGAGACAATATTATCTTCGTTTTTTATACATCTGTAGCTATTGAAAATTGAAATAAAACATACTCTCAACTGTTTACTGTTTATTGCTTACTATCACTTTTTAATGTTCATTTTATGGGTTGTGAATTATTGTAAATTGTAAATAGCAAAAATAGTTTACAAACTTACGGTCCAAAAAGATAAATGAGATGTATGACAACATTCAAATGTCCACGATAGCCATCATCATCATATTTGGCAATAATTAACGAGTATGAGGTGAAGACAAGCCAGACGAACATGTGAATCGTCATAACAAGTTGCAATATTTTATGACTAAAAGTCGGTAGGATGGACTTAAAAAGTAAGTAAGGGATTCGTCGACCCAAAACAGCAATAATGAATGCAACAAGATTTCCGTCAATCAGATGAAAACTCTATATTAAATAAAATAAATTGTATCATTTTGTTAGTCTCCTTTTCATTTATAATTTCAAAATCCTATAATAAAACAAATATCAAACATGTTGTAGATTAAGCATATACATAAATACAAAAGTAGATAGACAAACCATTGTGAAATTATTGAAGGATTGAGGTAGCCACCAAACCCGTCGATAGAGATGAAGAAATTGTAGAGAAGCAAATACTAACGAGTGACAACATTAAAAATCATTTTTACCAGTTGTTAATAATTCATAATTTAATTCTTTATATTGTAAATTTATTGCAAATAAGCCATGACTGTTTTACTCTTTTCGGTTTGTATAATCAATCATCATAATAATATATTATTTCTTTACCTGCTACATGAAAAATTTTCAAAACTTCAAAAAAAACATTTGACTCTCGAGGTAAATTAGGGAGACGGATATGTTTCATGACGACTGGTTCTTGGTTTCTGTATGATTGGTAAAAAGGTTTAAACTATTATTTATTATAGGTCTTGCATTTAATCAGTTTAAGCAATAAGTTTTATCCAATAGAATTTAACATGTAGTACAATGTGGATATTTTGTGTGTACACACTCACCTGTCTTCGGTAAAAATCACATTGTTTGTTGAATTTTTTGTTATTATTCTGCTCACGCGACGATTAGCTGGCATATCAGTATATTACAGTACCTATTTCTATTTTGTAGAATACATTTGATGAACAAAAGTAATTAGTAATTAGTATAATTATAGGGTTTCACATTTCTAGCGACTTTGGTTTTTGGTTTCTTTTCTGTTTCCGATTTCCTAATATAAACCATCAACCATCAACCACTTTGGATTTCGTGCAAGCTTCATGTACGTCTACGTGTTTTTGTAGCTGTACATGACGTTTTTTAAAACGCCGTTTCAGCATTGTGTCTGAAAAATATTTTTCAGTTGTTCAATGCACTCCTCAGCAAAGTAATAGAATGTGTTGGCACGAGGAAACATTTTTCTAAATACTAAATGTATCATGTACACTGTATGTATATGTATCTAAGTTAAGATACAGCTGATTAGATTGTTTTTCATTGCGTGCATTTGAAATTTGAAGCTTTTAGCTTGTCTTGTGAATTTTACTTTGCGAGTTGGAAAGTGTTCTGTGTTTTCTCTTCCGTTTATGTTCTTGTTCCAAAATTTCAATAGAGGATAAAATTTTGAACAGCAACTTTTCATGAAGGACTTAATGCAGTTTGAACAAAGACACATTTTCTCAGGTTTTCTTCAGAATTTTTATACACACTACACACATATGCACGCTGCACGCGTGTACAACATTGTATTGTTATAGCTAAACATTTTGAAAACATAAAACTCTGTTGCGAGTTGAGTTGCGAGACCTCTGAAACCTGTGAAACGGCGACTTTTTCGAGCTGAGAAATCCCCTTTTACTTTTGTTTTGTGAAACGTGAAAAACTTTAAAATTTCAAGTTTCAAGTTTCAAGCTGTCTTATAAATTTTAAAAGTTTTAAAATCTATTTGTTTTTACATGTTCCTACTTTAAAAACACGTAAACATGCCCATTCGGAAAAATGACTGTTTTTTTCGGATTCAGCTTGTTGACATTTCGAAAATGATGCATCTTTGATCATCTTGATTGATCAGTTGCAGTTGAGTTGGCAAAGGTCAATGATTACATTTTCCAGGCCAGACTTAGAAAATGAACCTTGTGCCATCAGCAAAGTCCATTCCTCCGACAGACACTAAACCAATCCAAAGTGCCAATCCAAAGCCACGACTTTCTTCCCAAAAACTGCAAAAATCCTTCTCAAAACCCGCCCAATTACCACCAAGAAATGAAAAACAGAGTCAAAATGAGCCTTCCAGCATCTCCAAACAGATTGTTGACTTTTCTTCCATTGAAAAAAGTACGAAAAATCCAAACACCAACACGAGCCCAAATACAAATACAAATATCAAAAATCAAAAATCTAAAACTGGCCTCCACGTCCATGAAGATGAACAGTATGTTAAGAGAAAACAGTCTAACGTGAAAAGTAAGCAGAAAAAACAAAGTCAAAGTCAAGAGCGTGAAAGCTCGCGTGAAAACTCCTTACCGGTATCAGCTCCACTCCCACCAGCACCACCCCCAACACATGTGACAAATATCTCTTCCGCAGGTGAACCTCCAGATCCAGATGATCCCGATCTAGATCTAGATATTCCATCATCATCAATAAACGAGCCGGATTCCAGCAGTTTCAGCAGTAATAAAAGAGAAAGTGGAGCGGGTAATAATTATTCATCGGATCGGAATCGGCAGAATAGCCAAGACAAAGAAAAAGAAAAAGAGAGTACAAAAACCACTGAAAATAATCTCGTCTCAATCCTCAACACTACATTCAAAGATCAGGCAAAGAAAGTTGTAATAAAGGCGGAAGAAGGCGATGATTGTAAAGCGGATGAAACGGAAGAATATGAAGATGCAGTGGAAGAAGAGATGGAGCAAATCATAAATGTCGCAACCACAGATGATGATAATGCTGATGATGATGAGTTTTTTGGAGAAGATGATTTTGATTTAGGTGCTGAGTGGGATGGAGAAGGATGGACGGATTCATTTCGTCAAAATCGTAATCGTAATCTCAAACGTCAGAAAATGAAAACAAAGGCCCAGAAAAAATCTAGTGCAGTTCAAGTTCCCACAAACCAGGAACAGCTCGCACATGACGAAGAAATTTACAATGGAATGCAAATTAAAACTTTTGGCGATTTACTGGAGGCAAAAGCAAGGTAAATCAAAAATGACATTTTACGTTTTGGAGTTGGGAGTTGAACAGCTTCAGAATTCAACTTGATATTTTGTACTTCAAATTTTGTAGGAGACCACGGAGACTTGATGCCTATTGTCTCGGTCGCGGACTAATGGAACCTCGACTGGACATTGTTGAGCCACAAATAGTTTCAAAGTCATCGATAAAAGAATACCAATTGGAGGGCTATCAGCAGTTTCTGGATAAAATACGACAGATTGAAGAGGAGAATACTCAAAATGAACAAATTATCTGTGTCTTTACTGCTGATCTAGTGCGTCGGAATAAAAAAACATGGTCGGAGGACTGCAATTTAAGTAATAAAACATAAAACATATCTCGATCTTCGAGTCTTGAGCCTTAAGCACATTATTCCTACGATATGTGAAATTTGGAAGCTCATCAACGATCAATATTAAACTCATGGATTATGTAAAAATTTGTTTTCAATGTAGTTGAAGCAGCAGTTGTGTTTCTGTGTCGATATTTGGAGCCGTCTGGTTATCTTCTTTGGGTGAGAACAGGCTCTCAAAAAGGGTGGAAAGATCCAGAGTCCCCATTCATAACTGACAGGCATATTGTTCTCAAATCTCTACCCACAATTAAAATATGGAATACAGAGAAAAGACTTGGGGGGACGCGTGTCTTCACTTTGGACAACATCACTGTTATGCTCGAGGATTAACTCCTATGTCAAAATTTCCTGTATTTTATTTTCAGGACGTGTGAAAAAAAACTGGAAGATTTTTACTTAAAGCAATCACGTCACACGTTATATATACACATCACATGCAGAAACTTTTATATCAGTTTCAGAAAATGGTTACCAAAGAAACCATGGAAAATAAACAAGAAACACTGAAAATCGAAAATCTAATTTTTCTTTTCCTTTCCTTTGTGCTTTTTGTATTTTGTGTGGGGCTTTGAATTTCAAATTTTAAATCCTGTGTGAAACCTGAAATCTGAAATCTGTGTAAAAAAATATTCTTCCAGTTCATATTGCATTACATTGATATTTTTATACCAAAAATCAAAATTTGATCCTGGAGTAAATTTTTAAAAGTTGGTCATGAGTCATGAGTGTGACAACTAGTCAACTATTTTACCAGCAAAAAAAACTTCCACTCCTCTTCCCACAGACTGTTCCATCTCATAAGAGAAATGAGGAAGATAGGAGAAATCAGTCACTACTCCCTCCAAAAATTGGCGAGTCTGCAATGCTTTCCCTTTATCGGTTTGGGAAAGAAGAGGAAAAAATCCTCAAGAACGTTCAAGAGTCGGAAGATGCGGTCCGAGAAGTGAGTAAGAACTTTTTTGATCATACACAATACACTTTACATGTCAATATTTTCCATTTTTCCAAAACCTTTGCCAAAAAGTGATAAAATTCCTAAATCTTTGTGTTTGCATTCCCTCTTTTTTTCCAGTTGAGTGAGACTCTCCGAACCATAAAACTTTCTGTTGATGAGGCCTTTAAAGCTCAAATGCTAACTCAGTCCGAGTTGGAAAAATGTCCAGCTCGAGAACAAATGGAACATTTCCTCACACTCAAATGTAGACAGCAACAGGATCTGATGGAAACTTTAAAACTAGAGGAAAAGTATACCAAAGAGTTGAATTGTGCTTTGAAGAAAATGCGAGAAGCTCGGATTTCCGCACAGTCCTTCAGTATTCATCTCAAATCTTCATCTTGTGATAATCTAGAAAATCTGATGATGCCGATTGGAAATTTAGATAAATCTCCTCATAATAATAATAATAATAATAATAATGTTGGGAATATTTACAAACTTTACGAGTCAAGAAAATCCCTCCTGTACCACCAGCGCCTCTATCGGGAACAGTCGCTAAAGAGGAGCATGAAAAAATATGAATTCCAAGCAATGAAAAATCTTCTTGACTCTTCCATCCAAACAAGTCTTGAACAATCAGATGAATTTAAGCAGAAGAACACCAAATCCAGACCATCGTCATCCGTTACTTGCGCTGGAGCTGGAACTGGAACTGGCACCGGCAACGCTAATGACGGACCAAAAACTATTGACATGAAAGAAGCTATGAAAAGGATGCGAGTTCACATCCGAAATACGACGAGACATCATAGAAAAATAAGAGAAAATCATTTACTCAGTCAACACATTAAATCCTCGAATCAGAGACAAAACCTCATTTTCCTGAAACAGAAAATCGAAGAGCAGAAAGAAGCATTAAAAGAGGGCGCTCTAATTCACAAGAGGAAAAAACAACTGGAGGCTGAACGACGAGCAGCGAGACGTCAGAAATTAATTGACGAGGGGGAAAATCCCTTTGTGGTAGATAAACTCATGGAAGTTCAGGACAAACTAGAGGAAAATGAGATGAAAGTGATGCAGTGTAAATCAGAGGCTCTGCAAAAGATTGAAAGGGACGTGGCAACAAAGGAAAGGACGAGACATAAAGAGATCATGCGACGACGCTATTGGGACAAATTTTGGGAAAAGAAAGCCCGAGAAAAAAAGATTCAAAAATATAATGACAATGTTTTAAATTATCTTGCCGAGAAAAATCAAAATCAAAACCAAAATCAAGATGGTCAATTTAAATCACCAAGAGATTCACGTCATGACAAATGGATGCAAGTGGCCAAAGAAATATACGGATATGATCCAAATGGAAAGAGGAGGAAAAAATGCCCAAAAAATAAGAGTAAGCGATATTCATTGCATTTTGGCATGGGTCAAAATGGGGATGAAGAATTTGAAGAATTTGATGAAAATGACCAAGACAATGAAGAAGAAGAAGATGAGGAGGAAATGCTAGATTTGGCAAAAAGGGAAGAAAAATCAAAATCTAAAACTAAATTAAAGTCTAAATCAAAATCCAAGTCAAAATCAAAATCCAAATTACCACAAGAAAAAAGCTCAAAATCCAAACTCAAACTCAGTAAGAAGAAGACAAAAGAAAATATCCAAAAGAGTAAGGATCAATCAAAAAATTCTTCAGCTGGAGAAGAAAATCAAGAACAAGAGGATTTTGAAGAAGAAGAGGAAAATATGGAGCAAATTTTAGCGCCTCGAAATATTAAATCAAGACAGTCTGAAAACGAACAGGAAATTGGAATTGAAAATATTGAGGATACTACATGTGATTTTGACTTTAATTATGAATTGGACTTTGGTGATGGTGATGGGATTGGGAAAAATCCTCTAATGAATTACAATGTGAGTCTTCATGGACTTCCAGCGATATCTAGTACAAACACATTGGGTTTGAACAAAAGTAAAATGAGTATAAAATCCAAACCAAGTTTTTCATGGTCTCCAAAAATTATCTCGTTCAAGGTAATCAATAATTATTTTTTTTTTAAACAAAAACTATTTCTCATAACCCAGAAGTAAAATGTTTAATTTTATTAAAATTTCTAGAATTATGATCCAGAAAAAGTTTACAAAATCAAAGTGTATGTTACGAACAAGTCGAGAGAGCGTCTCAAATATTATTTTAAAGAGCTGACTGAAAACTCTCCAGCTTCAAGCGTCCCGCTCCCGCTCAATCCACCTCCGACAGCGAACAGCACTACTGTAGATGGCGCTCATGCCACTGTCAAAGTCAGCAGTCAGAGCAATACCGTTTTTGATTTAGAGGATAAAAGTGAAAATAAGGATGTCATAAAACCGGTAAAGAAGAAAAAAAGTAAGAAATCCATGCTGAAATCCGCTAGAAGTCACACATCTCGCCACTCGACAAAGTCCTTTGATCAACAAGAACAAGAAGACGGACAAGACGATGATGAAAACAACCAAAAAAATAAAAATAGTGAAAAAATGCAGCTCCAGCAACTTTCATCTCGCATTTACAAACTGTCTGATCTCATCACGGTTGATTTCACAGTTCCCTCCCCCATTTCTCCAGGACTCCAGCATTCCTTCATCGTCAAATTCAAACCTCCTCAAAAGGTCAAAGAAACGGATCGAGAGGGACAACTTCATTTCACATCTGAAATGGACACCTTTATAATTCCATTGGAAATCAGGAAAAAACGATTTTCTCCAGTTTGGATTCAGGAGACCAACTCGAATTCAAATTCCAATACCAACAAAAAGAAAAATCCAGAAAAATTCTCTTTATCTTTCATAAACACCGTAGTTCAAACGAGTATTATAAAGAAAGTCCGGATTAAAAATGAGGGGGCTCTCGCGGGCTTCATCTCCCAGATTTTTGAGCCAAATCCACCAAAGAATTTTAATGAGATTGAATATTACGAATCTACATCAGCTAGAGAACCTTTTAACGTTACCTTCAACGACAAGGAAACTGAGAAACAAAACAAAGAAGAGCTGCAAAGACAATCCCTTTTACGCGGAGAAGCCGTTTCTCTAGAACCAGAACAAGAACAACAAAAAGGAAAAGGAAAGAAAAAAGGAGGTAAAAAATCCTCAACTAGGATAAATAAAAGCGTGAAAAATCCTCAAGAATCCCTAGAGAATAAAGAAAGTAACAGGAAAATTTCTTCTAAAAAGTCAAAGAGTCGGAGTAAACTTCAGAGTCGGAGTGTTAAATCTACATCTTTTGTCCCGGATGATGAAGATGGCGGAAAAAATACACTCACTCCCAGGGAAAATAATGGGCAACAAGTTGTTTCACAACTTTTGAGCAACTTGCTGGATCAAATCACTGAAAGTATATTTGTGTGCTATGTTGATGAGATGACGAGGAAAATCGAGCCGGGAAAAAGTGTGACCTTGTCCATTTTGTACAGACCGCCATTTCTTAGTAATTTTACAACGAGTTACGACATCTCGTTTGAACACGCTCTTTCAAAGGATGGCGATGGGGATGGCGCAGATCAAATTTCGAATGTACTTTATGATTAATTACTTATCATTTATCATTTTTATTATACATTGTGCAGTTTAGTTTGTTCCATTTTACTCATTCATCTTAATTCCTCAGCTAGTATTGGACGTGACGGGGACAACAGTGGAAAATCCCATTGTTATTCAACCCATCAATTCGGATTTTAAAATTTGCATGATTGGTAATTGCTCGTTGATCAAATAAATTTCCAATGTCTAATAATATGTTTTTCATTCAAAATTCCCACCAATTTCTGTTTTGTTTTTGTATACGAATAATTTTAGGTCAGAACTATCAACAGATCGTGCGAGCTTTTGCAACAAATCACAAGGGCTCTGGAAAAGTAAAGGCGCAAATTCCATCCGTCCTGAAAGGGATCGTTGATGTTCAACCGCAAGAGGGAGCAACCTTGTTTTCGACACATCCTTCTGAATTTTCGATCAAGTTCACACCAAAGTAAAAAAAAAAAATTCGCGGATTTTCTTTCCTTTTTTAATTTTAAATGTTATTGTGTTTTCGTTTTTTTAAAAAGGGTTCATAATCTCCAAATTTTATGCACAGAAAATACATTTTAACATCACCGGAGCGCTATCGTGAATACTATGATCCGGAAACGCACATTATAGACTTTCCAATTTATTTCCATCTAAAATTCCCGTACAAACTCCCAAGTCCAATCAAAGCAACGTTCATGGCTGTTATTTCCGACACGTCACTTCTCATTGAGCCGGAAGATATTGATTTGGGAGAGTGTCTATCCAACGAGACGGTAAAAGCGGAAGTAACTGTTTTCAATCCCACGTTTGTGACACAAGAGGTCGGATTCATCGACGTTCCAAATGTAATAATTCGATAATCCTACTAAAACTAAATGTGGGATTATCTATGAAAAGCAATCTAAAGGAACTTGATAATTTATGCGCTGCAATCGCAGAAAAAATAGAGCTGTGCACAGAAAAAATATTACAACATCATGAAAATTTTCCCGCCAAGCAATATTTAAAACTTTTCAACTTTTGCACAGCTCTATCCTCTAAAATTTAGTTCCAGAATCGCCGCTTGGTGTGAATTAAAAAGTTCATTTAGATTGTTTTTCATAGATAATCCCACATATGTGTATTTATTATATAATATGGTGCAATGTAAATATTGTTAAATAATAATTATTCATGCTATTGTGTTTTTTTGTTTGCTTTTATATAGTTAATTGATGTGGATCTTGTCTATCGAGGTGGTGAGCAAAATGGTAAAGAGTTTAGGGAAATGGTTACGGATATAAGAGGATTAATAGCAACACGGTCTGAAAAAAATACAAGAAAATTACTTCAACCTCGCGTTCTAGTGAAAAAAAGAAAATCAATTCCTAATCCAGGTGGTGGAAGATCCAGAATCGGAGCATTTTGAATAGATCTTTACAGTGCTGTCATCTTCGTTTATACCAAGTTCGTAACATGCTTGCTTCCTTTCTTTCTTTCTTATATGGTTATATCTAGGTTAAAATACTCTCTCTGTTTATCTATTCATGTTCATACTCATCAGGTTTCTTTCATGCATCAAAGTTTTATAGAATGTATTTCTGCATAATATATGATAGTCATTTCGGATTTCTCGTGTATAATATATCTGTATAAAATAATAATAGAGCCCAAGTGATATTATGGGTGACTAAGGTTTAAGAATTAATATGTTTATAGGTTATAAATATAATGTATGTAGATTAAAAAAACAAACAATAGTATTTTAATAATTACAATAATTATTATTGTCTAAGATATTTTACTCAGTTATTTTTGTGTTCATATATTATTACTCTCGTGAAAAGTTGAGTTCATTTAATATTCATGTGTCTAAACATTATGTAAATTAATCACTAATAATATATTCAGCCAAGTAAAGTTTAAAAAAAAAGTATTACTATAATATACAAACAAAAAACTCGAAGAACACTGTTATTATACTAAACCCATTTATATTTTCCAAAGCCATCTTTTCTTCAACTTTTTATAAAAATTTTTGTTTTGTTATGACATCATTCATAGTAGCATAATATAATTTTAACACAAAATCAAACATTATCAATAAGAGCATGGAGATGGAGGTGCGGAATAGGATAAGTCTACGTAAGTTGGTGGGCATGTGGGCTTAGGAACATAGGGTAGAGGTAGATAAATCGGTTGAACTACTGGATAAAGGCTAGGTGGAGGTTCTTTTTCAACAATTACTTTCTTTGGTTTTTCTTTTTTGAATTTCTTCATAAGTTTTTCTTTCTTTTGTAACAACCAACTGTAAAAGAGACTCATATCGGAAGGGGACTCGGTGCCTTGATTCATATTGATGTTAACAGTATACAGGGGATCAGGATCATGAGGTGAATTCAGATCTTGCCCATAATAATTATTGTTGTTATTCATAGTACTAGGATCAGGAAAGTTTTGATGAGGTAATAATGGGCCTTGGTTTAGATGATAAGGTGACATGGTGTTTGGATTTAAAGCTGGATTAGGAGGAAGGGGATTCAAATTAATATTGTAAACTGGAGGAGAATTCGGATGGGGTGGATTGTTATTTGCATAGTAATTTTGACCCATACTCAAATTTGGGTCATAATTTTGAAATTGGTTGGTATGATAATTATCTTGGTTCATTGGATGATCATCTTCCATCTGAAACATTTTTTTTAAAAAGGTAATTTTTTTGATTCACAAAACTTTACTGAGGTATAAAAAAATAGTTTTAACTTGTGAAAGTATACAACATATTATGACTACTAGCGACTATGAACAGAAATAAAATAATTTTAATCAGTACCTGAGGGAATTTCATTTCCCATGACTCATTCATAACACCAAGAAGCAGTAACTACGTTAAAACAAAGTATAGAAATCAGAAATAAAAATTGACAACCAATAATTATTGTTGAATGGTATTATGTATTAGGTATTAGGTTTACAGAAAGAAAAGTAATTTATAAATTGACATGATGATAAAATTGGTATACACTCACCAGAAAGAAAAAAAACTTCATTTTGTAGAAATGTAATGAAGAAGAAACTGTGAAATCTTCCTTTGTTTGAAATGGAAATTATTATTACTGTTTAATAGTTGATATTTTGATCTCAAGACTGTTTGATTTTAATTTTAAACTCAAAAGTTAGACAAGAATTTTTTCTTATGATTCGAGAATCAGTACGCAGCAAAATTATCCCTTTAAGTATCACTGTTTGATGTATCACTATCTGAGGAAAAGATTATTTGTTTTCAACCCACTTCCTTAATTATAAATGAACGTGATGTTTTCCGTTGTTAAAGAATGGAAAATTTGTTAGGGAAATATTTGTTGCATACACAGAAAGTCCTGCTATATTTGAATTGAGGATATTATGTCAAGGCTATTCAGTCTTTGTGTTCCAGTCTACCTTTTTCTTTGTTACTTTATTGCATTTGTGCTTTCTATACAATCAGTGCAAGAACCAGGAGTTCACCTGAACGTGACCTTCAGTCACTTTCACTTCTATGTTATAATATTATGCTATACCTTTTACTTTTTTGTTAAATATCTTTGCCTATCAGTATGTGTGTATGTATGTATGTATTATTTCAGTTTCACTTGTTTCTCTAACATTGTCAATGTAAATTGTGTATATCCTCAGGTCTTTTTTGCAGTGTGTGTGTCTAATGTCTATCCAATAGATATTTGATATTTTTTAGGTATGATATATAAATTATGTATTAACAGTGCATTATGAATTATCATTTTTTCTATTAGAGGAATAAATAAAACTACTGATGAAAGTAATGACCTGGTGTACTGTTTTAAGCAAGAAAATACATGAATTTTTATTGTAATTTCAAATGAATGTAGTCACGTACGTTGTTAAAAACTTTAAATTCAAGTAAAAAACAATGAGAACAATAGTAATAATTATTATTATTACTTAAAAAACAAAAAACAATCAAAACTTCAAACTCTAATCTTCAGTATTTCTGTATGGATCAAAGTAATTGATTGAGTAGACTACTCCGTGTCCACATGAAGGAAAGTATGGTCTTGGATATTGAACATCTGGTGGACTTAATAAGCTTGGATGATAGATTGATGGATCTTCAATAGGATAACCAATAAAAGGGGGTTGAGTTGTTGTTGTTGTTGGTGATGGAGTTGATCCGTAATAATCATTATTGTACGGTTGAGATGAAAACTGTGTTGGTTGTTCCATTGGAATGATTGTTGGGAAAGGCCGTAAATAAGGTATAGGCAAAAATAATGCTGAAGCAGTCACAAATAGAAAAATATTAATAATTAGTATTATAAGATGATTATTATAAAATTGGTAAAATCATTATTTAAAATTTTCTTCATCTTTTTCTGACTTTTTATAGTTTTGTCAATGAAATGTGACAATAAAAACTTTTTAGATCATTTTTTCCCCTTTTCTCATACTTCTGTATGTACAAAAGAATGTTCAAAAAACAAAAGCAGATGGCTAACTTTTAGTAAAATATTGTTGAGTATAAAGATTATGAACTACAAAAAATATCAATGAAACTTACGCTGAGTTAGACACCTGAAAATAGAACAAGGCAAAAATACAAATTAATTTTCTACACAATGTACTACGAGTTGTTCAAAATAACCATTGTTCAATATTATAGCATTAGTCTTGTTATTATGTAGTGTGACATTTTGTATTTCACATTATGCTTACCTCGGAGGTGGTGGAGTGGAACGAGGATGATGATGAACCAACTTTTTGAGTTGTTTCCTCTTTCTAAAATTTGGATCTCTTAGCATGGAAAGTTTACGAGGGGTTGCCTCAACTCTTGAGAGATTTTCCTTTGCAGAAGATTCTCGCCTAGGTTCTACATGGGAAACAATCTGTATGAGAAGGATTATCTAGAACAAAAATGAAAGAAAACCATCACTTAAATATAGACAGTATAATACAAAAACAGGTTTTAAAAAAAATCCGAGTATCAAAGACTTACCCCAGCAAATGCAAGTAGAAAAGATTTGTTCATGATGTATGTGATGAGTTTACTCTGGACGACTGGCCTCTGTGCTTCCTTTTTCACCGGAGTATGGCACGATGATTACTATCGTTTGTACTGTAGTTTTTCAAATGTCAATGATTTGGCGTTTCTCTTTCTTTCTATGATGGCTTTCTCTACACACTTGTATATATATACAACAGTACATTCTACATCCACGAGAGAGGTGAGATACCTTCGACAAGGAAAAGTCAAATGAAGATGATCGATGAATTTATAAATGTACATTCAGTACCTTTAGCCTTGAGTTAAAGAAATTTCTTTCTAATCACTAATCATTCATTCAGTACTTTCTTCCTGTTGGAAATTGAACATGTATAATGATAAAGTTAACTAATTCATTCTGATAGAACATGTAACTCCACTTTAAAACCCAAAATAAAAAAGTAGTTTCTTGGATTCTGGATCTCCTTCCTTATAGTTTCCGTATATAAAATTTGAATATTTTGGGTTTTGCATGTTAAATTATTTTAATTCTGATTATATTCATGTTTTCATTTCTTTGTAATGGTTACTGATGATGTCGTGTGTGTCGTACAATTTGCCGAATAGCATTATGATATGTCATACTAAAAGTTTATTAGCAAAGGTATGAAAATGTATAGTATTCTTATTTATTTCGTGAATCATACATGGAATAAAAATATGAGAATGAGGAAGATTTCTTTTTTTTTTGTTGTACATTTTTAAGGTGTCGTGAGTTTTGTTTTCTAATTTTTATTAAAACGTTCGAAAAAAGTATCAAAATAGCGAAAAACATTTATCAAATATATTTTTGAAAATTTACAACTATTTATATTCAAAACATGTTACAATGGGTTATAATATTAGAATGATATCAGGGTTAAATTATGTACTTACAATTTTATAATTATGTCAACAAAAAAAACTCTATAAACTTTCCTTATTTTGCATAGATAATTACATTCCCTTTACTTGGACATGGAGGATGGTAGCTTGGCGGGGGTGAGTAAGATGGTGGAGAATAGGGTGGTGGTGAGTAAGATGGCGGAGAGTAGGGCGGTGGTGAGTATGATGGTGGTGGAGAATAGGGGGGAGGAGCTGCGTATGTAGGTGCTAAATATTCAAAAACAAGGGGAGAAACAAGAATATTATAAGAAACATTAAGAAATAAGAATTAGCTCAAGATCTTCTATTAATGACACTTAAAATTAGCAGAAAACATAATTAAAGCAAAAAAAAAAAATTATTTACGTGGTGGTGGGCTGTAGTTTGGTGGTGGGCTGTAGCTTGGTGGTGATGAATACTGACAAGGAGGATTGTAACTAGGTTGATAACTTGGTGGACTTGAATAGCATGGAGGACGATAAGGAGGTGGGGCATAGGTTGGCGGATAGCTAAAGAAATAGAAAATATATTATAAATTTCATTAAACATGAAAGTAATGCACATATTGATGAAATGTAAAATTTTTTAAAAAAAAGTGAGATAATGAGTACAAAATTGGAAATAGACTATAGACCTCGGGTAATACGGGACCGGTAATATAACTGGTTGTATCACTTGCTTTGCAGGCGGGTCTGCTGGCTGGTGTCTGAATTTATTTAGTTTACCCTTCATTTTCCCTTTCCTATCCTGGGCTGGAGTTTGTTCAATCTGACGTACATGTCTAGTACCATTCACTTGTGCCTAAAAAGAAATTAGTATTGTGGCATTTTGAAAACATCCACAAAAGAATTAAAAGTTTTTATACATTGCAGATTACAGGTTTATAAAGATTATTCTAGTCAACATATTCTGGTCAAATTAATATGAGTACGATAACTTACCATTTCAGAAGAAGGGTTTACTGCCTCAAGATTTTTAACCTCAGACTCAGACTGCATAGTTCCATGAATGAGGAAAAGTAGCATCTGCAATATACACACATACAACCAAACACACGCACAAAATAAAAATACTAATAGGATAGGTGTGCTTGTAATATGAAATTTACACAAACTGTTATTTTCTTTTAAAATTTCCTCTAAAAATTTTCAAAGACATTTAAAGAAATTTTCAAATTTCAAATAAATGTTTCGTATTTACCACAAAACTTGGAAGATTTCTCCACTTCATTTTGGATGATTTTAAGTAGCTGTTTCACTTGCACTAAAATCCTAAATTATTCGCTGCAAAAGTCCGGGTAAATAGAAACAAGTTTGTCCTGATTGAAACAGACGGTGAATGATCCACTATTACACTGTGACTGTTGACTTATGTAGTATTCTTCCGGTTTTGGCATTGGAGATAGTGTCAGGCTTTAAAAATGATTGATACTGTGTATTCTTAATTCTTACTATCCCATTCTTACTCATACATAGGTTTCATTCATTGATTTTACTCATTCCAAAATGAAAAGGAACAAATATGTAAGTAAACAAAAATTCACCCGTTTATGAAACTCCAGAAGCTGGGAGGGGGTAAACAGGAGAAGATGATTTTCGTATAGATCAAGGTTGAAAAATGTAAACATGCTAAACGAAACCAATACTTAAAGCATATTTGCCATGTACTTTGTACTAATCATGTATGTCTTGAGTAGTAACTTGGGATTTAGGATCGGACATCGTCCTTCAAATGTCTACATTTCGCCGGTCTTTATGATACACGCATCAAATTAGATTGGGTGAAATGAGAGTTGGTGGTAGTGATGCTCGATGTTCATAGGTAATAGGATTAGAAAATGTGTAAGTGGGAGTGTATCAACTATTTGCATCGCTTTCATGTTTCACTGTCAACTTCTCCGCGTGTGAAATGTCACACTAAAGGTCGTCTCATGATTCATGATAAATTGTCTTTAATGTTTTTGTTTGTTGTGATTTATGATAAAGGAATCAAATGTGTAGCGATGTACTTTTCTTTGAAAAAATATGGATATTCATCAATTACTATTTAAGTTTTATTCAATAATTATTGTATTGCTCTTTCATTTTTTTTTTGTTTCTAAATTTTGATAAACACAAGTAAGTTACAAAAACTTCAATCAGTACAAAACATAAAATACTATTCATTATATTTCTTTGTTTGTACAAGCAAACTAACCTTATTTTAATATTTAAAAAAAATATACTATATTATTATGATTTCCCTTGTATGGATAATAATACTTCGACTATACAGAAAACAGTCCATATTTCTCTCCTTAAAATATATCATAATTTGTCATCATGTTCAATAAAAAAATATATTATATAAATATTTATACAAAGTAGGTCAAATATAAAAATTATTACTATTATCTATTTCTCCATCAGCAAAAGTACATGGTAGTTATTTTTTGGGGGGAAGCAGACCTTAATATCCGTATGATTGTGGAGCATAGGATGAATAAGAAGGTTGGTAATATGCGGGCGGTGAATACGGGATGTAAATTGGTTGTGACACAATGATGGACTGTTGTTGATAACCTGTAAATAAGATGGATAAATACATTTATTAGTTTTTTGATACGTTTGATTCTTATACATTTTGATATTTGAGGATTGAGAATCTTTGACATTTGAAATTTGAAAATATAACTTTGATCTGTTACGCATAACACAGAATGCAAGTGATTGGTTATAAAGAAAATTTTTTGTAGTTTTAATAAATGAACTTGCCTGGGTTATAAATTGGTGGAGGTGGTCTTAAACCGATTCCCTTTTTCAGACTTTTGAACTTGCGGTCTTGGCCTGGCGTCTGATTGACTTCATCTTTCGTCTAAAATCATACAAAAAATCAAGTCAAATGTCGGTTTATGACCTTTTTTTTGTCACAAAGAAGCATTTTTTCTCCTCTTTGACTAGTTTCACATGAAATCGGAATGATATTGATTTGATAACTTACGGGGAAAGCGAAGACGAGAGCACAAAGTGCGAGCACGGCAAACTAGAATGAACAAGAAACAAACAAACAAACAGAATTATTATTACTAGTTATAATTACAACTATCTTTATTCACAAATATAAGGAAAAAACTTGGAGAAAATGATCGTACCAACACAGCAAATCCTTTCATTTTTGTGATTTTGTGTAAAATCCACTCAAATAATATTATGAAACCAAGAGTTCCACAAAAGTTGGACTCTAGAGAAGGAATAAGAATTTCTGGATCAAAATCTGTCCTATATATATGATGTTCTGCATTCCTTCCCACTCCTCTTTTTTCCAAGGAATAGTTTGTTGATGTGTGTATTATTGTTGTTATTCTCATTTTCAGTCAGCTTGCGTACATAATTGTTATGTAAAATTAGGAGACGTCTTAGAAAAACGTCTCTGGAGTGTCCCAATATTATTTATAGCCATGAATTTGTCGTATTGTTGCATTCTTTGATCTTTACCTTACCCCTTTGAACTTCATCTCATGTCTTTTATCTATCTCGTATTAGCCTTCACTCAATGTCAAAGTCACTCATTCTAAATTCCAACACTGTACGTTTGTACACTGTATAAACAAAGAGTGTATGAGTACATGCATTTCGTCACTTGTCAAGTCTATTTTTGATCACATTTTAAACTTGGCCTTAACCAGCTTGCCTTGAATTTTATTGTTCATATCAGGCGTAAACATGGAGCACTTGAAACACATGGCAGGAAATGGAAAATTTGATATAATTTGTACGAAGGTGGGAAAATCCATATTGTTGTATTCCCTTTTTACTCACCCAAGTTGTTGAGTAATTATGTAGCGACAAAACAGTTTGTAACTTTTTCATACTAGCAACTAGTGCTGTGATAGAACGAAAGGGAAATCCTTCTGTTGTTCCAGTGGAGGGGAGGGTTTAATCCTTTTATTGTCATCAAAGAACCTTTGTATCAGCAAAAACAACTCGCAAAAATTATTGTAGTCTACAATATGTACTTTGTAAAAGGATTTTTGCAGATTTTAATTACAGAGATCAAGTTCATGGTGGGTGCTTTATCCACAAATAGGATGCATCAATGTTGAATGTTATGGACTATGTGCACAAACTGTTTTGCTTTATAAAAAACTGTTTTCTCTCTTTCTCTCTCTACACTACTAAATTCTGCAATTCAAGATCAAAACCTTTTAATCGTAAAAGTACCGTGTGCCATGTACGTTTTACCTATTATGTTCCAATATTATATGCATGTAGACTTTCAAAATTGAACAGTAATTCTTATGTTTGCTACTCATTGAAACAATCGCATAGATGCATGGGATTCATAATGCATTGCATATTGCATTCATAATACTTGTATACAGTAGTACAGATATACTGTGGTACTTTTATTGATTTTAGATTTTAGGCAAGCATCTTTTCAATAGCTATTTGTAGTAACATAATTCATGTGTGATATGTTTCGTAAGTAATGACAAAGACATTTAAAGGGTTGAGATTAAAAATTTTGTTGATAATCATTCTTCATTAAAACGCAATATGCTGTGTTCGTAATAGACTAATGGGCCGATAGGTTGTTGATTTTTTGATAAAAGTATTTCAAATTTTTTGATTTTGATTGTTTTTTTTTAAATCTTCCTACATTTTTCAGCAAAACTATAATAAGTTGAAAGATATTACTGATTTAAGTTTTTCAATATCTCTCAGGCCAGGCATTGAACTGTTATTTACATAAATAAGAATATTAGATGTGTATTCTGATGCTCCATTCGATTTCAGCTCATGATCTTTTTGCCATTTAGAATCTGAAGCCACAATCATTAGCTTCAATAAATTAGGTGAAATTGGCAGTATACGAATTTATATACCGAGAAATTATTACATGTTTTAATTACTGTACTGAAGATTTTTTACTTACATAGAAAAGAACTATGGACAATGTGGAAAAATGAAAAGATGAGTAAATTTTTAAGTTGGAGTAATGGAAAAAGTTAGATGAGGGAATAAAAAGGAAAAGTGACTGTTCTCGAAATTTTTCAATTAAAATTTCATTCTTTTTATTAGTTTGGTTTTGTAAAACTCCGTTATATTTTTGTGGTATTTTAGGTTTTTTTTATAAAAAATAAAATGTTTTTCAATTTCCAATACAAAAATAGATTATGTTATCATGTTTATCTATTCTACAATTATTATCATAAGTCATAGTAGATTTCTTATCATATCTAGAATCTAGTTATTAGCTGTTTAAATTTACAAAGAACGAAGAAGAGTACTCTTCACACACACACACACACTCGAATACTTTTTCTCAGAATTGTTGACATGATGGTAGTCAAATTGAGTTAATTAGTTAATGAATTAAGTAGTTATAATTATTTATTTGCCGTATGGTTGTTGGTAGGCGGGTTGTGGGTAAGCGGGGCGTGGTGGTTGGTATGGGGCAGGTTGGTATGGGGCTGGTTGGTAACTAGGTTGGCGATATTGAACTGGGTAAGATGGTCGAAGAATGACGATTTGTTGTTGTTGTTGTTGATGAGCTATAAAAAGATGAGTTTATTAGTGAATTGGATTTGACTTAAAATTTAGATCATAGCTATACCGTGCATTTTTTGAGAAAAAAGATAGATCACATGTAATTTAATAAAAAAAAAATTCAATAGTTTTGATAAATAAACTTGCCTGGAGCAACTGGTGGTTGTAAAAATCCTCCTCCTTTCTTTCCTCCCTTCTTTCCTCCTCCAAAGCCCATTCCTCCTCCATGGCCGAATCCTCCGAATCCTCCTTTTCCTTTCCTTGATTGTGCTCCAGGTGTCTGCTCTTGAGTGTCCTTCACCTATGTATCATACGGAAACAGTCGAGTAAAACAATAATTATTGATTAGTACGTCTTCATTGAACTTGAAAAATAAAACACTTTGCACGATATGATGTATTATAATTTATCATTTATAATATATGGTTGGGATTAGATGCAAAATTGAAACTTACAGGAGCACAGTAGAAGGCTTGAACTAGAGCCATGAAGACAAACTAATTGAAAAAATAAATAAAAGTACACAATTTTTAAGGAATCCTGAATCCTGAATTTTGAATGAAAAGATTACAAAAATTTGAAGTAAAATTCAGTTGAAAATTTCCAGTAAACTTACTAAAAGAGCTACGAATTTCATGTTGATTATGTTGGTTTTGAAAATTTTTGAAGAGGATAGTTAAAAAACTTTTGAAATAAATCAAAGGATTTTGAAAATGTGACTGATTGGATTGGATGTGGCTGTAGACTTGGTGAACAAGTTGTGGATGGTTCTACTCGTCAGACACCGAGGTATTTATACCAAAATTCGTGTCTTCATCTGAACGGAGGAAGTATAGAGAAGCATATCATAGCACATGGTACATCTAATATTATACATTATTAGAGCTGACAAACATCCATAGTTTTGATGCATCTAGAATCTAGAATCTAGACATTACATTGTTTACTATTTACCTAGATGCATGTATTACGTATTACCCTTATATCACATACCACAAACTCCATACATTTATGATGCATGTTGTGAAAAACAAATGTGTGTGTGCATTGGTGTTACGTCTTATTGTGTCGGTCATCTTAAAATGTTCCATTATAACAATCATGGACTTAACCTTCAATGTCAAGACTAGTTAAGACTAGTTGCATAAGCCCTTGTTGCTGCATTACGATTTACTTTGTAATTCTCTTCCTTGTTGTTTGTTGTGCTCCAGTACAGTACCCAGTACACACAGGCAAATATGTGTAATGTGTGTATTTATGAAATGACACAGGTCTACTTTATTTTGGGTACTTTAAACTTGGCCTCTACTTTTATTGTTCTGGAGTGGTGAGTATTCGTATGTAAAATTTCATTGGAAGGTCAGGCTCAGGGTCTCTCTCTTTTGTAACCCTTTTTAACATGTCCCATTCTAGTGTAATTCGTTCATATGTATTTTATGTTTAATACGTGATACACTGATACTTGATATTATTATTTATGTATGGACATTGGACATCCAACAATATATAGAGACTGCCGTAAACTATACTTGGAATGATCATGAAATAATTAAGTCACTAGGCCTTGCCTTCATCTATATCATGTCTTCATTTACATGCGTTCAGGGTTATGCATTTTGGATATTATTATTAGGTCAGAGGGTACTCTATTACTCCTAATAATACACAAATATAATATTAATGTATGCAACTTATTTATTTTAGTCTACACTGTAGACTCTACACTCTATATTAAATTGATATTGTGAGAGAATGAAATATGAAATTACTGTACACTTCTTCATAAACCATATGGAAGAATAATCCTCAGAGTTTTGTCTCAGTTTTTCGCGTAGCTATACACACAACATCTACTAGTGTATGCTGTATGCAGTATGTAATCTCCACAATGCTCAGTAAAATATCTAGTTTTGATCATTGATCATAGGAAATTGTCAGTAAAATTTGAAAAACTTTGTGACATAATTTGACACAAATTTGTACTATAAAATCTGATCTCCTTAAAAAAATTATTGTTGATTGATTGAATGTTGTTTTTGCGATTCTTACTGTTCTTGTGACAAAAATTAGTGCTAGTAAAATGTATGGAAATAATAATAATCATTATTAATTATTAATTATCTTGTTGCGCATTTCATGAGATTTTTCAGTCGAATTTAGAAAATTGAAAATTTAGGTATAAAAAGCAGTTGGAGTCATTAATACATTGTACAAAATATTCAATAATTATTGTGTATTAAAGCATTTTTATTTTTAGTTTTCACACATTTTATATCAAAATTTATAAAAATACATAATATTATTATGATATCATACAAAATACAAAGAGTACAAAGCCTTCAACAAACGTCATAACATACAACATAACAATAAAAAATAACAAATATAGCGATAACAAAATGGATAATTAAGAAAGGATCACTTTTTATTTTTTATAGTATCCATCTCTGTTGTACGTATTTTGATTTGGATTTTGATTGGGATAGAAGTATCTATTTCCTCCATTGTAGTACCCGTTTTTGTTGCCAATGTAGTTGTTGTTGTTGTTGCCATAAGCATAAGGATTATAGGGAGAGAGAGGAGGTGGAGGGGGTCGAAGCGGGTAGCTATTCATAGGTGCAGGTCCATATCCATATCCTCCATTTCCTTTCAAGTTACTAGAGTCAGAGTTGGTTGAAGGGGCAAATAGTTCTGGATAATCTTCATAACCTGGACAAAATTCATTATATTATAACACTGTGATTAATAAATAGTTTGTATTAAAAAAAAGAAGAAGAATTGCATAATAATAACTTCAATTTTATGATAAAACTTTAAAATCAATTTCAATTAGTAAGAAACGAAAAAAAACCTGGAGGAACGGTGGATGTGGCCTCTGCAGGGATTTCTAATGGTCGATTTGTCACACTATCCAAGAGATTGAATCCATTGTAGGCAGCGAAAGGCACACCAAAAGTTTTCAAAATTTCTGGTCCAATTATATTTGAGGGATCATAAAACTGGTTAAAATATCCCATTGGGCTCCAACCAGCCAATACATCCGAAGGATCTCCGCCCTTAATACTAGCACCAGAAGTCAGTGTTCCACAGGCTAGGACAATCTAGAGAAACACAGAAAATCCTAGGATTCATATTCCATAGCTTATTACTTGTATGACTTACAAAAAATGTTTAAAAAATTCATTAGTAGTAAATAATTTCACTTTGACATTTGACGAACCAAAATGCTCTTGATCTTCATTTTTCGTTTTTTATTGATGGACGATCACTGACACAAAAAATCCAGATAAAAAAACTCTTCTTTAAGAATCACAATGAAATTGGAATTGAAATACAAATCCAAATCCAATTTGATTATTGCACAGAAATGATTTAATAATTGACTGTTTGCTGTCACACCATTTTTCCAAGACTGGTTCAAAGCAGGTCAATTGTCTTTTATATAAAGTATTTTTGCTCTTGTGTGGATACATGGGGAAAGTGATAGAGATAAAGATTGAGCACAGAATGAAACTACCAGGATATTCCATGTATTGTTATAATCAAGTATAATTTCCTTCATTTTCACCATCTCTTTATAATAAATGAAATAGATAAATGAAGGAAGGAGTGAATGAATAATTGAATGAATACACATTAAGGATGGCGAAAGTTAGAAATCAGACACGTAAATTTCTCCGTCAAACCTTGTCACCTGTCTTGTCATGTCATTCTCACTCGTTTGACATCCTGATCCTGACGTCTCGTCACTTATCCTGACATTGTCTACGTCAAAGAATGGATTTATTGTGTACCTTTTGTCACTTTGAATTATATTCAATTCTACATGTATAAATACATAATACATAAAGTATGGTAAATAATAAAGGTAACAAGCACCATAATAATATACTTTCACTTTTACCTCCAGCTTAGAATTTCTTGATATGAAATATGAATCATATCATAAACTTTTGTGTACATACTTATGTAGACGTGCATGATACGCATAATGTGTACTCAGAGTATGGAACTTGGTGAGTTCAACTCAGAGACACGTATGAAAGTTGAGACAACAAGGCACGAGTTGTCATCTTGGTCTTCTCACTCTTGTTTATGCTACCGTGTCCCATTTTTCTTCAAATTCTGCCCTTATTCTATATTATTTTATCGTCTGTTTCCATTTTCTGTATGATATTATATGAAATATGAATTATTATTATTATTAGTAATTACATAATGATGTAAAAGGAAATTAAGGACATGAAATTACTAAAAAAAGTTTTAAAAAAATCTTGATTACCGATTTGCGGTGCATTGGATATGAAATTGACTGTTTTACACTATATGTTTTCGTGTTTTCCACATTTTAAAAAAACATTTTATTATAACTTATTACAACAAAACAATAATAACATGAAAACAGTGAACAATGCAATGGTGAGTTTTTTTTCAACTCAATGGATAAAATTTAAAACAGTGTATGGTATAAGTCGGACACACCACTAAACTTATCCTTAAATTTTTCATAGTAGTGTTGAGTTTTCCACTTTTTCTTTTCTTTCTTTTTATCCTCTTTCTCATCATCATCATCCTCAACCTCTACAACTTTTCCCTCATCCCAGACCACAGGACCAACATAGCCCGCAAAATTACTGAAGAGGGGACTCACAGTCTTTGAAAAAGGAGGTGGACGAGGTGCTGGTAGTATTTGTTGGAGCATCAGTCCATATTGAGGATCTGGATAGTAGTTACTACTTTGATATTTTTGAAAATCGGAGAGTGGAGGAAATGATTGGAGTTCAGAGGGAAACCATCCAGGGTTGAAATAAAAAGAGGCTTTGTAAGCGTCATAGGCGTCCTTTAATTTTACATCTGGCTGCTTCTCTCCATCTTTATTTTTATTTTTCCCATGTTGTCCTTTTTTACCATCACCACCCATTTCTTCACTGTTGTAGAAATCTGCCCAATCCGGATTCAACTTCCTCCGATTCATATTTATGGGAGCTGATTTAGTGATATGAAATTGCTGGGTTGGATATCCATTGTATTGATGTAGTGTTGTAGTTGCCGCATCAGAGTGTAGAAACAACAAGGACGTACCAAAACATAAAAGTATCTGAAATATTGAAGAAAAAAATCACACAGTTCAAGAATTATTTTTGATTAAATGTACTATACAAAACTGAAATTTGAATAGTCATGTAAACAAAGGAATTTCTTAGTTCGTACAGTTGATAAAAATGATTTCATGACTTCTGTTCCTTAGACTAATGCTGTCATCTGGTCTGAATTCTGATTGTTTTGGTACTACTGATGTAATTTTGGATTATGGACTATCAACTGTGTAAAATAAAGAGATTAAAGTGTTTGTTTATGCATTTATTGTGTTTTTGTACTTGAACTAGTGTCGGACCAAACGGTCGTCTTATATAGAGATTAGACTTTTCGAGACGACACTTTCCCTTTTTCTTGTACCCTTTTCTTGAATAGGAAACTATTTCCATAGACCTTTTAAAACTTATGTTACGTGAATTGCAGTCGCCTTAGGATATCATAATACAAAATACACGAGAGAATGTAACAAGTAGCATGTTACGTTGATCGTTTAGCTCATGTACATGATGTATGTATAGGTGCATGGTTAATACTTTCACTTTCTCAGTGCATTCTTCAATTATACACACAAAATCCAAACTCCAAACACATGCAATCGAAGCTTGTGATTTATGATTTATCTGATTTACTTATGCTTATTTTTCAAATCAATTCAATTCCATTTTTCTGTATTAATGAAATGCTTATGAAATGGATATTTAATATCTATTAAAAGAATTTGACATTTTGGCATTATGAGAAAATAATGCAAATTTTTTAGATCCAAAAATAATTACAAAACGTGAAAAGACATTATTTATTCACAGTTATTTTTTTGATGCATAATAAAGTCACTATGTAGTAGTAGTGACTTTATCACAAAAATATTTTTTGCTCAATTTTCTTTCATGAGATTGAGATTTCGTCTCTAAAATTACCAAAACACAACAAAAACAGGATAACATAATTAATAATAATGTAACGAAATAATTTGCGATTAATTGTGTGAGAATACTGAAGGGCGAAAACAACATTCTTTCTTCCATTTTAAAAATACCTGGGCCTGAAAAGAAAAAAAAAGACAGGAAACAAAAAATTATTATAGTTTTGCCGAATCATTGTGCGTTTTTATTGAAATTTTTTTAAACATATTATATTTAATATTTAATAATACTTAATATTATGGGAACATTCATTGTGTATATTCTACATTATACGCTACAGAACTATGTGTAAATAAAACACTTACCAAATTCCGAATTGAGGAACAAACACGGGTGGTGCACGATTTGGACCTCCGTAAAAGTAAGGATTATAGTAGACGTGTTTGTATCTCATCCATTTATCCACTTTCATCGGTGGTGGTGGAGGAGGAGGAGGTTCTTGTGGTTCCTTGTCTTTTCTTTCCTCCATGACCGGAGCTTCATTTCCATTGATCAGATGTAAACGGGGAACTGTGGACAATCTTTGATTAAGTTGGGCAGCCAGAGAACTGTGATCATATGAAATTCCTGTACTGTCATCATATAAGACCGAAGATGACCCTTTTCCACTTTGAGGAGATCCAACCGTTAGACTAAGGAGGAAGGAGAGTGCTGTGGTCAGGGAAATTATGCCTGGAAGTCCCTTCTAATGATAAAAAAAGTCAGAAAACAAAGTCAAATACTGTAGAACATATTATTATTATGTTTTATGTTATATTGTCATTTCTATTTTACAATAATTATTTCTGATTACTGATGACACAATAAACAATAAATGACAAAACATTCCACTCTGAATTCGGACTTAAAAAATTACCGGAAATCTCATGATGAACTGATTTTTACTACTAATGATAAACGATAAATGTAGGAATTTTCTGAGTAGTCAACACGGAAGGAGTTGAGTTAATAGTAAAGCTGTCAACGAGTTTCACCTACCTTTTATACATAACATTAGGACACTAAAGTAATCATTTTTTCCTTGAACACGTCAATCTTACTGTGCGTGCGTGTGTTTGTGTATATGTACGTTTGGATTTTGGATGTTTAAAATAAATGAGAAATTGGAAACTTTGTTTTGAAGGAAACTTGTTGTACATTGTACATTGTGCACACTTGTTGCCAAAATATTATCAAGTTGATGCAAGGTATTACGTTTTTCGTTTCCGAAATTTCATGGGAGTCATTTTGCTTGGGAATTGAAGCAAAACACCTTTCTAACAAAAGGTTATAACAATGTTGACCTTCTCATTTCCAGCACTACCTATTACCTATCATGTTACTTGTATATTACAAAAAACATGGAGCATAAAAGTTGTACAATGTCAATTTGACATTGTCAACTTTCGAGAACTTCACCTTGTGTTTTCAACTTTCTCCTCACCTATTGTTGTCTCACTTCCTTCTTTCTTGTGATTTTTTTTGGAATTCCGTTGCACAGTGCACAGTTATTTACGTGCATAAATATTACACATTGTTATGTTACTGCAGATTGAAAGTACCTAAATACCTTAGTTCATAGTCTGTTTATACTCGACTCTTATTTCAATACAGATGATTCTTCATATCTGTACAACATGAAACATATGAAGGATGAACAATGAAACGGAATGTCAACAAACCGTTATTTTGATATTTAGAGTTCTGAACTGTACATTTCAATTTAAAAGGCATATTATGTATACACTTTTAGTGTATAGTGTAAAATACGAATCTGTACTTGCGTCACGTCTAAAATATTGGATGTAGGAATTCTAATTACTAATTATTTTCATTATGATTGAGCGGAAACGGAACGATTGCGAATGATTTATTATTTATATGTTGTATAATATTGTTATGCACTTTTTTCATATAAAAATAATCTTGCATTCTTTTTTGAATTCTTGACAACATCAATAATCAGTAATCAGTAAGCATTTCATAGAAAGCTTCTTTCCTAAACAAAAAATGATGAAATAGTCCGCTTATGCAATTATTTTTCTTGCCAGTACAGTATCAGAAATCAGAAGTTTGAATGAAAGAAAAATGTGATGAACCGT
Source organism: Sminthurinus aureus (assembly GCA_034698265.1). Taxonomy (NCBI): domain Eukaryota; kingdom Metazoa; phylum Arthropoda; class Collembola; order Symphypleona; family Katiannidae; genus Sminthurinus; species Sminthurinus aureus. The sequence continues at coordinate 28,800 of JAQGBH010000718.1, forward strand.
CATGAAAATAACAACAAAGGAAATGGGACAAAGTAATTAAAATAATAATGTGCAAAAATAAACACAATCACAAATCACAGCCTATAAAATCATTGTTTCTAAATTCTTAAATAAAAAGAGTAAAAAATTCCAGTGCAAGATTTTTCTTTCGGCATCCAGATTTTTTAAACATGAGAGGATTGAAAGTTGTCCTCCGAATACCTAAACGACAGTTTTGTACATAATATAATAATAAGAAGACGAATATTTAACAGACTACGTAACGGTGGTTCACACATTTTTTTATAAATAATTGTAGTATGTGTGTATTGTGTATTGCATAATACTGGTGTGTGTATTGCGTGTAATCTTAAATGTACGAAAGTATGTTTTGCAAAAACCCAGCAAGTCTTCAGTCAAAGAAGAAATATTGTAAATGGTATGCAGTAAATTTGCTTACAACTCATAACAAAAAGTTGGTAAAGAAAAAAGAAATGAATGATCAAGATTTTAGTCTCATATGATCAGCTTAAATCATTCTTCCTCGACATTCAATATAATATTCTACTTCAGTTTTTATACAAAATTTATTTATATTATTTTTATTCCGTGGATGTGGATTCTTCGTTTTTCGCATTTGAACTGATTATCCGTAAAATAATAAATTCAATCTGTTTTTTGGAACTTGATTCCCTGTTCTTCTACGTTGGAGCTTGTTCGGTATGTCAATACTTCATATGAAGCATTGTATTTTGTATTTTTTGAATAATTTTATTTTTTACATTCTAGTAAATATTATTATGTAATTGCATAAAACAATATTATAATGTGACAATATACATGATACTTTTTTAAAAAAGGCTGTTCTATGCACTATTTATACCTTTTTGTTTTACTGATTAATGGATTTTAAAAATTGTTGTTGCTTTCAGCTAATTTTGTGAAATCATGAGACTTTCTACAATCCTATGCATGGTGCTAATTTTTCCACTGGTCACATGCAACACCTTTTGGTTTTTTGACAGTAGTGAAGATTCTGAAAAAACAACGTCAACTTTAACCGTGAGTTCAACTTCTACTACTACAAATTCAACAACAACAACCAGCACTTCGGCCAGTACAACAAGAATTCCAACAGTAAAAAATCTGACGAAAATTGAACCCCTAAAAGATTTTCAATCATCAGCTCCAACTTCCGAATCGGAATCAGAAGAAACAATACCATTCAAATTCAAAGCACAATCAGATCAAAAGCATCCATCTATTGACAAAATACCAGTGACAACATTACCCTCCAAATATGTAAAGACAAAAGAATTTACAACAGCTCCTCCGTCTTGGAATGTAAAATTAGAAAGTGAAAAATCCCGTGTAAATACAATGACTGAAATACCAAAAATATCCTCAAAATCTCCATCCCTTGCTGAACAATATGTTGAGAGGAATAAGAATAACAATGAGCGTGTGATTCATGATTTGGAATTTAATAAATTGGCCGTCTCCTTCCAAGTTTTAAGCAAAGCAAAAGATCTCATTACTCAAATTCAAGGGAGCATTTTAAATCTTCTTGGTCCTCAATGTCGCCCTTCTTATTTTATTGATGATACTGCACCTAAATGTAATACAACCATTGGTTACACTCGTGATCAAATTACTATGCTGGAGAGTCTGATTGATGAAAACAAAAGGTTTAGACTTGATGCTCTGTCCCTAAAAGGGGCAATTCATGAAAATCACCGTCAGTATGAAAATCTTATCATGGAAAACATGGTGGAAAATGTGGACACGAGTCAAAGGAAAGAAAACCAAAGAGACGGTTCTACCGAGAATTTAGATGGATATTTAAAGGATTCACCTGATAATGATACTAATGGTGATGTTGAAAAGTCAGAGATAAAACTTGTGAAATCCAAAGAAGAAGGTGAGAAAAAAGGAAAAGAATTCATCATTGAATTTGACACATTTGAATTTTCAATGGACAGTGCAGAAGAGGACAAGAAGAACAAATTTGCTCAAGAATTCTTCGAAGTACTTTAAGTTATTATCGTTCATTGAGATTTCAAATAAAAATCCAGTGATAAAAATGTGTGACTTTTTGGAAAATCTGTGAATATTATTATTATTACTATTATATATTATAACAACCATAATTCTTTGATTTCAATGTTGAATAATTATTAAGAATTCAGTGACAAAATAATAAGAGTCGAGAGAAGAAAGTAGATAATCTGAAATCTAAAATGAAATGAAATTCGCAAAATTATCATTTATTTTTGGCTCCATAAATGATGACGGTGTAACAATTATTATACACATATTATTTGCATCACTCTTGTGATACTAATTCAATTTCCAATCATTTCCTGTCCATATCGAATTTTGCATGTGACACATAACGCATAAAGTTCGTTTTTTTCTACAGTGTTGAGTGTTGAATGCATTAGTGTATTATTAGAATTTTTTCATGTTGTTTTAGTTGTGGGTATTATTTTTGCACATACAGAAAATTATGCAGATTGACTTTGTCCTGTGTTTACTAACAACTAAAAAAAGGCTTCCAATTTCCAGTACACAAATATCTGATAATCCATGATAATCTAGAATCTAGAGACCAAAACTTAGGCGTGATTTATGATTTATCTGCTTCTTGCCTTTTTTCACAGTTCATAATTCATCACTCGTCACTCAAATACATGGAATTTTGCATGGTCAATGACATTTAATATTCTATTTTTATTATGTGGTTTGCCCAAGACAGCTACTACATACTAGGCCATATACTAAAAATGTAATACACAGTGCACAATTACTGTTTTTTAGTATAATATATAGATGATCTGTACATTGTACTGTAAACTGTAAACTATAAGCTACCTACGAAATGTAGTTGAACTTCGAACTATTGACTGTGTATTATGTATTATTATTTTTACATGTTCCTAGTTTAGTTTTAGATTTCATTTCATATTCACATTATAATCCAGTCAATTTTTTTCTGTCTCCTTTAATTTTTTTATGCGTGACTTTTTCATGATTGATTATTGCCGATTATTGAGCTTTGAGCATACATAGTTGTGGATTTCAGATTGTAGGGAAGTCGAAGATAACGCTGTCAAATGTGTTTTTATGAGCTGTGAAATTGGATATCGGTATTTTGCACAGTATGCACACTGCACACTACACACATTTTGCACTATAAATTACCATGCAACAAAGTAAGTTTGACTAATTCCTAGAACGTCGTGGTTGCATATTGTCATTTAGGATTTCGGATTTTTTTTTCACTTCGTTTTTAGTCGTACATGTGTAAATTTGACCTCAAGAAAAAAGAATATTTTTCTTGTGTATTGATTATTAATGAAGCACTTGTAAAAAAAACCTCAAACTTTTTGCAAATAAAACGGAGTCCGGATATTGCGTGGCTCTAGTGAATATATTACTGCATTATATTATAAGAAGCTTCTAATTCTGTAATTGAAATGAATGAAAATGCTACCTATACAATTCTCTATCTGTAGTCTATAGACTATATATAAATCAACGCTTAGAAAGCATAGTCATAATCCATGTAATTTGATTCTAATAATGTATTTTTTCACTGTCTTTCTTAGGGCTATTCGATTCTTCCAAAGGCAAAAATTTCAAATTTCTTTTGTCATGATAAAAGAAATTTAAGTGTACAAAATTCATAAAAATTAATGAAGAATAAAGAGGAATTCCAAAATGACACGAATCGATGAGTAATTTTAGTCTGATGATTTTTTTTTCATACCATAACTTATCTTTTATTTCGACCTGTTTTAGATTATGTATTATGTGCTTACAACAGATACTAACATATAATGCTTTCTCATTTAGTGTAAACTTTTCATAGTTGTGATAAGTCCGGATTTTATGTTAAGGGGAGGTTCCGATAGCCCTATTAGTGCGTCTCGCTTTTCTCTTTATGTCTCTCTTGTGTCAACTAATTTTTGCATCAGCGTCTATCCTGACGTGTGTACATTAAAAAGGGTAAAGAGTTAATTTACCAGGAATCCGTAGTAATTATTGTCCATCTACAGAACACTGAAATACTTGCACTGCCACTGTTCATTACACTGTTTATCATGTAGTATGATTTCTATATGAGAAGAAGTGAAAACATTTCTGGCGTTTCTGCTCATTGCTCATTCACTCTTTATTCAATCTGACATTCACCATTTGTACTTCATAGCAAGCAAATTCAAAGATAATTCAGAATTCAGAAGAGAAATCTCAAACGGATCTTGTATTTAAATTCCGGTAAATATTTCTTATTGCTTTTTGAAATTATTTTCATAATTTAGATTTTAGATTCTTTTTATTTCTGTCATTTAATCTTCCACTAAATAAAATCGACATGAATTTTCCAGAGATAAAAAGTTGTACATACACAATACACACACATTCTAAAATGTAGTTGTTGATTATTTATTTTCAGAATTCTGAAATCTGTCAAAATGAGGTTGAAGCATTGGCTATGCATAGTTTTGACTATGTGCATTTTACTTTCGAATGTCCAAGGAATATTTGGTTGGTCTCTTTCTAGTGAAGACACGGAAACCAGTGAGAGTTCTACCACAAGCACTACAACTACCACTATGGAAAAACCGGAACTGAAACCAATCACAAATAAAATGAATAATACAGGCTCAAAAGAAGAGGATGAGTTCGAAGATTCAGTACATAAAATAAAAACAACAACCCCAAGAAAATCAAAAACTATTTCCAGCTCTCCTGGGACAACAACTAATGATTCAACACCTTTTTCTACTGTCAATACCACAACAAGTCCCTCTTTCACACCACTGTCTTCATCTTCCACTCCAAGAACAAGATTATCGGAAATCTCACCAACTTCTACCATTTCAACAACTTCAACTCGTCCACATTTGGAACAATCTGAGATTGCTGAAATTTACATTGATAAAAATTTAAGAGTCATCAATGGCTTTCTCAATGAGCTACAAATAAATCAATATCAAGTTGCCCTAAATTCTGTCAACAAAGTTCAAAGTTACACCAACGATCTTCAGAGTAGTCTTGCTCAAATTCTGAGTGGACGATGTAGAAACAGCAACAACAATGACAATATCAATACTTATGCGACTGAAACTGTTGAGAATGATGATGATTGTAAAACCCTGAGGAAATCTGTGGACATTAAAATTGAAGAGTATGAGGAAATAATGAAGAACAATAGAGCTTATCGCAGTCTTACTAATTCTTTGTATGCTGAATACAAAGGTCATTTATTAGAACTTCATCAAAACTATTCCACAATTTTAAGAAAAAATGTGATCCTGGACAACAACAGTAAGATTGAAAGTTCAACTACAGAAATGAAAATGCTGGTTGAATTTAAAGAGGAGGCTGAATCAACCACTCCAAGGACAACTTCCACGACTACTTCCAGTACTACTACTACTACTTCTTCTACTACTGCAACTTCTACTACTACCGAAGAAATTGTGTCAGTTATTCCTCATACGGATGTGGAAGCTCCAAAATTTGTATCATCCGAGGAGTCTGAGCCTTCTAAAAGTGAAATTAACAATAAAATTGAGCCGACAGAGAAATCCCAGAGAAATGTAATAGATGAAAAATTAGATACGTCATTACTTCCGCCTCCGATTCCAAGTGCAATTATGTCTAGTAGTTCTACTGAAAAATTAAACATTGAAAATTCAACATTTCAGGAAAATACAGACAATCCTTCTTCTTGCTCATCTTCTCTAGCATCATCATCTTTGGTTGAGAAATTCCAGACTATTGAAAATTGTACAAATTGGTCCCACAAAGTATCAACATTCAAATACTTAATTCAGGAAGTTATTCAAAATAATCCGAAAAATAATTCAGAAATATTCCAATTGGCTGCACTTTTCAATCAGTCAGGAGACGCAATTGAACTTTTACAAAAATCATCCCTTCAATTCAAATTTCCCCAAGTGGTACAAAAAGTTGTTTGGGGAAAGAAAACCCAGTTGAAAATAATGACAATGGCTGGTGATGAAAAAACAGAGCTGAGACTCACCATCACTTCAGAAAAGCATGCAAGTTCTAATTTATCTTACAAATTAGCCACAGAAAGGGATGTAGAACCAAAAAAACAATATTCCAGAATTTACTATTGGGAATTTTTCCCAGTTGTTACTGGTTTTAATCAAGAAAAGGAAAGAGGAAACTGGTTCCTGTTCCATAGTACATTTAGAAATTTGTTCGTGGGAATGACAATCAACCAAGATGATAGTGACAACTCATCATCCATTACATCCAATAGTCATACTGAAAGTTCAAGATCCAATCCTGTCATTATTCTGGACTGGGGAATGACGACGCGGAGCATGAACAAGGATGAGAGATACCATTGGAAAATTTCACTAATGTGTCAACATGATGTTGACTTGGAAGACGCTACTGTATCAAAGTATTGTTCAGCTGAAAAACAACTCATCTCTTTTGTCAACAGAAAATATCCAGATTTTGCTCTAGATATTGATGCAGAGGGAAATATTTATCTTGGAGCAGCTGCAAATCCTGGAATGTTTAGAGTGACGAATAAAGTATCTACTTAATTTTTTTTCTGTTTGTTATTTGTGTTATGCCAGATGATTTAAATGTACTTTTGTGCTAAATTTTAAAATAATCATGATTTTTCGGACTGTATATATTTAAAATTCTAATGTGTGAAAAACTCAATCTGAATGCATTATTAAAATATTTATTTATTATGATACAAAATCTTTTTTCGCTTTCAGATTCAAAAGAGCTATTTTTCAGGATCAATGGAATAAACATGTTGAATTATAATTTTATTATTATTGCAATTCAAATGTACATACACATTTTTTCATTAGATAGTATTCTGCATTCTGCATATTCAATCATGCATATTATGCTTAGTAGTACATAAGATTAAAACGTTATAACATTCAATTTTCCCATGTGCTCGATTCTTTTCTGACGTCAGATTTTAAGGTTATTTCATCATCTTTCACTTTTTCCCCACGTACGACTTGCACATAATCTATTTCCGTGTTTCTTCTCTGGGTTTTTACTCGTTGACCTTCAAATTTTGACCTATTCATTTACAAACATACATTTGACATAATATAGTAGTATAATAATTTAATTTCATATTTATTTATTACCAATAATTACCATTAGTAAAAAAAACATTAAACCCGTTTTCAAGTTCCATTATCAATTTGTCACTCATCTTTATACTTAACATGGGAAAAAGACGACTAAACAGATTGAAAGGAAACAACAAAAAAAATTCTGGAGACATTACCAATCCAAAAGAGTACATGGAGAGAAGAAATAAAAACAATGATGCTGTGAAAAAGAGCCGAGAAAAGGCGAAAATGAGAGAACTTGAAACCAAACAGAGAGTAGAAAATCTGGCAGTACAGAACGCAAAACTAAAGGACACAGTGGAACTACAAACTGAAACAAATACTATTTTGAATGATTTGGTCGGGCCAGTAGCAAGTATAAAATTACACAAAATATACATAAATAATATATTATAGATTTTAAAATGGAAAACTTGAGAAAATAATACTTTTTACTATTCACTGTGTACATATTGTGTGTTGTGTGTACGATTTTTAACATGTCTCATGTTTAAATGTTAAAGTGTATAAAAATTTCCAGCATATGATGTATGATGGTGTAAAAAGTAAAATATACATGGATTGTTTATGTATACATACATTTTTTCAATTTGTGAATCTAAAATCTAATAGGTGCCAATTTGAGTCCAGAGCTGGAAAGTATTCTTGATAAAATTCTACGGACTGACTCTGGGGATATTCTGAACAAAAGTCAAGTCAAGCGACTACGAAGCATTCTCAGTAAACTGGAAGAGTCGGCATAAGGTGCTATGTACATTGTACATACTACATACTATATACTATACTATACATAATAACATGTTTTTATTTTAGTGTTCATCTTTTTTTTTCATATTTATTCTACTGTGTTAACTGCAATGAATTACATAAATGATAAATGTATAACAATTTTGGTCACAATATTTGTTTCTATTATGAGTTACTAATATTTTGAGCATTTAGCTTAATTTTAACCCTTGATATAATATTATTATATGAAAATACTACATCGAAACAATAACTCCGTCGTATTCTTAATCCATGATTATACAATACTTTATTACAATTACTATTATTGATTTTTAATTTTTATACACCTGTATACTAAAATGCTGTAATGTGTAGTACAGCTAACATTGTATACTTTTTCTTAAAAAATAGTCTCTTTTTGTCAGAATACTGTTCATGTTTACATAAAACTTCTTCATTTTGTATAGTATGTTAAAGATGCATTTTTCATGTGTATAAATAATGAATTTATTGATATTGTAATCAAAAGGATGTCACTATGATAAACTTTGTAAGGAAGAATAAAAAATAGATACTTATATGTAGGCGAAAGCGTAACTTTTATATGTGGTGCAAGTCAAAAATCAATACTTGCATCCATGTGCTATCCACGTTACTTTCAGATTTCATCATCATTTTACGGTACACAGTCTCGTATTTTATTTGTTTTTTTGTAGTTCTACAAATTTAACATTATTTTATTTGTAATGATACTGTAATATACAGCATCTCTATATTATATGTCCTATTAAATAATATATGTTATGGATTTTCAGTTTTCAGTTGCACAAAAGCAGTTTCCTATTATTAATCATGTTATACGTTATAGACATGGAACATTTCCTTTTCGCATAGATAAGCCTCGACATATTTCCAATGAGACTCTAAAAAAATTGTCCATTTTACTATTATTTCTTTTGTTTCAGTCAATCACCTGCATACGACAGAACATAGAAAAATACAAGTGCGGTCATGGACCTATAACTAAAACAATGAAATGAAAAGCACACATTGCACTGTACTGAGTATAGCTAAATTGAGAACAAACAACAAAAGACCATTTTTTTTCTAATTTCAAAGTTTTTTTTTATTCAGTATACATACATTGGGCAAGTAAAGGTTTTTTTTATATATCATTTAGACTGCAAATTGCAGTCTGTAATCATCAAAATTGAGTAGAATGTTTTGCGTTTTGCATATTACGCAAATCGCTTAACAATTTGTCACGGATAAAATATGTTCCTCTGAAAGTGAGCTCAAGTGTGTATTGGAATGCACTATGTACTCTTTCTGTGAGTAAACAGCTTAATATCTTAGTAGCTTTGTATATGAACGATGAAGAAAAACTAGATATAGTTTGTAGCATAGATATAGCTTTTCTACCATAAACTATACACAGGTATACATAGTTCACAGATGTAATATGTACGTGCCATAAGCAACATTGTAGTTTTTCAATCGTCTATAAAACGTATTTTGTTTTTCTCTAAGTTTTCAATTTCATTTCCTCAGCTCTTATTTTCTTCACTCTGTGCCTTCTGCTCTGTGTATTCATTTATAAAGTTTTTAACTATTTTTTACATTTACAATTCTTCATTTCTCTGTGTTTCTATTTCATTTTTAAAGAAAATTAAAACAACTACTAAACGTAGTCTTTAATCAGTGAAAAAATCAGTGTTTAGCATCTAAATATTAGATTCTAAAATCTTTGATTTCCAGTCTTTTCATAAACGCACACGTGAGTAAATAGTAAATACTTAATAAATAATCTTATATCTTATATACATTATGTATTATGTACTTAGACATTTTTATATTATGCTTTTGCATTTTCCGTTGCATGTATAAGTACATACAAGTTTGGTGTGTTATATTTATTAGTAAAAGTTAATATAGCATAATTCATTAGTTATAATGGTAATAAAGATTCAAGATCAGCCGTGAGTCGAGAATCTTGACATGTAGTACATACTTTTGTTCTGTTCTATTTTGATAGGTCATCAAAGACAGACAATAAAAATGGGATACAAATTTGGCCCCTTTGATCACCTTGATGAGGATGATATTAATCCTGCATATTTTAGAGCTTGGAAAAAAGCATATCGTCATAATATGGATGACTTCAATGAAGATTTAAGAGCTGTAAGTTTTTTTTAAATTGTACATTACTTTATACAGAATGAAAAGATAAATGTCTCGTTGTAAAATATATACAGTTGCAGATAGGAGACTGAAATTATCATGAATTACGGGGTAGCTGTAAATATTAAATACTATGACTAATTGCCCTAATTGCATGGTTTTTCAGCTTGACCGTGACTTAAATGATTGCTCTGGATATTACTCAGGACCAAAAGTAAATCCGGACATGAATAGAATTTGGGCATGGACTTGGTCTGTGCCTCTCGATGAAATAAAAGTCATTATTGTTGGCCACAAGCCATCAAATGATGTAGAATCGAGTGGAATTGCTTTTCATCCTTTGGACCGACAGAATGCTAGTAGGAGTGTGAGAGAGATATTTAATCTCATGTCACAAAAGTTTAACTTGGATATTCCCTGCAATACAAACTACAGCCTTCAAGGCTGGATGAACAATGGCGTTCTTCTGGTTAATTCAATGAGTACCATTCCTCGTGATGGAGGGGAAGATCATGGATCTTGGATTCCACTCATGTCCAGACTTTTCAACTGGATATTCGAAAATATGCCGGATGTAATTTTTATGCTGGCTGGACAAGCAAGAAAATATTTTTACCATGAAAATTCGGATGGATTAGAAGAGGTGAGCTTTTTAGTTTTAGTTGAACACATTCACTCATTAAATCACTTATTGAATTACAAAATGTCAATTTTTTCTACATTATTGATTATCCGGTATAAATACATAATATGAGCCGTCGCATATGAATTCTGGTCCGTTTGGATTTTATAATTTTTGCGCTGCAATCGCAAAAAAACATATGTACTTGCATAGGTACATCATCTAAAACTTAGTTCCAGAATTGCCGCTAGGTTTAAATTATAAAATCCAAACGGACCAGAATTCATATGCAATGGCTCATATATTATATACACGGTACAGGGCATAGTTAATGGCTATATATATATATATAATATACATGTATAATGTATAATCATTCACTATAATATTATACACATTCATGTGTAACATCATTTTCATTATATTCATAAAATTGGTGTGAAACTTGAAGACGCAATATGCTTTATCAGTTTTTGATAACTGATTATATAGAGAGTCAATGCATTACACATGCAAATAAAATCAAATGTATATCTGTAATGTTTATAACTCTTAAGAGTTAATCATAAAAATCATACGCTGCGTTGAACTCCATGGAATCGAGTGAATAGTTTTATGATTTTAGTGTTGAAATATAAATACACGAGCAAGAAAAAGAAAAAACCTTATTAGTGTAAGTTTTGAATGTGAGAAATTCGACTCTAAAGCTTCCTACTCTCTACGTTGTACATATGTTGTTATTGTTATTGTTGTTAAATGTTAAATTTAAACAATTTAAAAATCCTTCCAGTCAACCTAGGACTCTGAAATTTTCAAGGTAGACAGTTCCTTACCTGAAGTATAAGAATAATGAAAAAAGTGGGTTTACACCAATAGGGTATTTCTTACTTTTATTTGCTCAAACTATATACTGCTAAACAATAATATTTTATTATGAGGTACTCCTAGTTTAGATTTAAATGTTATGTATCAGTACTTTTTTTTTTATCCAGATATATGTACTACAAATATTCGTCCTTCTGTATGTGGTGTTTTTTTTTTAAATTGAGTTCATTATACTCAAAACTCAAAGTGCAGGAATAGAAAGGCTTCAATCCTCTTGAGAGGGATGAAGCCTTTCTATATATACCTATTCGTAGTACGTAGTAGGAGTATGTATATATATTATATTCTTTGTAGAATGTAGATTGGATAGGTATTAAAGAAAACTTACATACAAGTAAGTTAGAGTACAGGACTTGTTTTCGTTTTTTTTTAAATTTCTAACAATTATTTCTAATGTCATTTTTTACTTGTTGTTGAAACTAAAATTTTTGTTAAATTAACCACAGTAATTATTGGTTATGTTAGTATTCAGTATTGTTTTTTAAACTATATTTTGTAAATTCTTGAATTCGTTTAACTACAGGAATTGGACAAAATATTTTCCGAGTTCTTTTGTACATATAGGTAATAGTTATACATGAATGCATGTTGTACTTTACGTTACAATCTGTAATTATTTCCTACTAGAGAATGTTTATAATAGAGGAGATATGAGTATAATATAGTTTGTAGACATCTATTATCTACACATCGATTTATAAGTGTTGATTTCACGCTAATACAGACATTCTTTCAATTGTATGTTGAACTCTGTACATAATAATATATTGAAGATGGAATCAGTGTATACGTTTCCACTCGATGAATTAAATAAACGTTTCAATAGGCACAAAAACACATGTGTGTGTACAAACAGTATTAGTGGCCAATTGGAATTGAAAGTTCATCCGCTTTTCATGTAAAAGTGTGTTGAACCTTTGTCAACCAGTTGAAATATGTATCATACTTTCCAATGTTTTAGTGTTTTATAGTTTTAATATAAACTATGTAAAAGTGGCTTTATAAATATGATGATACATACAATAGTTTAAGAGCTATAATAATATGTTATAATATTACAATGACAATAGTAACACTATAAGTACATTTCATGGAAACCGCTATTATCTTGTGATGCTGAAATTTTAAACTTAAAGTCTTTTAAGATTACCTATCCACGATGTCATGTTATCTTATCGTCTACTGTACTATAATACAAGCTATACAAAGCATTCCAAAGGTTTTAATACTGTGATTTAATGCACATTTTGAACGTGTATTTTTTGTGCTTTCTTTGCAAAACTTTGGCGACACTTTTTTCAGTGTATGAGTCGGATTTCGACAAATATCGTTGTACCAAGTAAATTACGTTTTAACTTGTGTACGTATGTATGTTGCTCCAAATCCAATTCATGCTATTCTACTGAATTCTTTAGATGATGAGGTTATTTGCACGAAGTTGTAGTTTCTATTTTGAGCTGTGTGGGTGTGGATGTATTGAGAAAAGGAAAAACTGCAGTGAGAAAGATAAGGAGTTAACATGTGAATGTTTTATTCCGTAAACTTATTTTGAATCATAGCATATTTAATGTCAAGTAAAAATTGTTATTCCGAGCATTATAAATTAATAGTTTTCATGTTATAATATATTCATGTCGTATTGTACTATTGACTCCACTTGTTTTTATAAATTGTAATAGTAGTTGTCATTTAAATGCTTCCAAATACAAAAGGTTACACAGCATAATATACGTGTTACGCATAATTATTTTTATATATATTTATATATATATACATAATATATTATGCGGTTAGTATTAAGCATTATTATTGGTATATTAAATACTGTAAAGCCCAAATTATTGTATTAGATCTATATTTTATCACATTATTTATCTCTAGTAGACGGAATAGGTTCACGTTCTGATTAAAATGAGTTACAATACATGAAACATAAGTTGTATGATGTCTATCATTGAACGAAGAATAAAAGGGAAACTTTTGGGTTTCAGTTTTATTGAGCTTTATGGAAATTTTATAGTTCTGTAGTTGTATAACATTGATAATAAAACTATCACCACAATTTTGTGATTTTGTGTACTAAAAAGTAATTAATGTAATTGGATATGTCTATTGTCTATATATTATTATATGCTTAGTCTTTGTGGACTGCAAAGGTTAATATTAACTAAATATTGTTATTTGATAATATAGTGACACTTGAGAATGGCGGATGTAGTAGATCCTGAAACTCTACTAGAATGGCTCAGCATAGGACAAGGGGAAGAACGAGACATGCAACTTATCGCCTTGGAGCAACTATGTATGCTTCTATTAATGTCAGATAATGTGGATCGTTGTTTTGAATGGTAAGAAAAAATAAAAAAATAATTTTGAAAAATGTGAGATTAAATTTGATTTTTTTTAACAATAAGGATGAACTGTAATTAAATTCGATTCGTGTTTTAGTTCTATATCGTCTTATGCTTGCATAATATGTATATATATATATATATATATTTAAATATTTATTACTTGGTACTTGTCTAACAAGAATCAACAAAGTACAATTTTTGTGATAGTTATTAATTTTATACAATTTTTAATATTACTTGTTGTCTTGTTGATTAATTTAGTTGTCCTCCAAGAGCGTTTCTACCAGCTTTGTGTCGGATTTTCCTGGATGAGACAGCTACAGAGTCTGTCCTTGAAGGTAATTCAATTATGATGTACACATGAAAAATAAATAAATGTAAAGGTAGGCAGGCTCATTGCCTAAGTCAATCGTAATTAAGTTTTGTAGTATTTCCAAGCTAGGAATTCTATAAAAATGTAATAGATAATTCAACTATTGTTGTCTTTGAATAAAGTTAATTGAACAAGCAACGTGAAATATAGCAATAATAACGAGTAATTAATGTGCATATATTATGTTCTTTTACAAAAATTACAGTCACAGCCAGGGCTTTGACGTACTACCTAGATGTTTCAGCTGAATGTACTCGTCGGATAGTCTCTGTTGACGGGGCTGTAAAGGCAATTTGTAATCGATTAGTCGTTGCTGAAATTAGCTCGAGAACTTCAAAGGATTTAGCGGAGCAATGCATTAAGGTTTGAACCAGTTTTTCATTTTCCATGCATATTCTTACGTATATTCTTAGTCTATTCTATATCATCATCATGAAGTATGAAGTACCAAGGCCTACGAAATGATAAGGCCTGTGCATTGCCTATCTTTTCTGTAGGAAAAAAGCGTTCCAGTTTTGACCGTA
>JAQGBH010000719.1:0-43605 GCA_034698265.1 Sminthurinus aureus
GCCAAAATATTGATAATTGGCTGAGAAATGGACAAAAACGTTTTTGGTCGTTTCAGCAAACACAGACATTAGTTACTTTACAGAAAATCTGTTGCTATGGATTTCGTAACTAAAGAAAAAGTGTCTTGTTCCCCTTTATTTCCACATTTTTCACCGTATAATTTGATAGCGTTTATACTAATTCCATTACGCGAATCTGAATTTGACTGTTACGTTTGATATTTGACATTTGATTACAATAAAAACTCGCTTACAATTATACATTTACAATTATGTTGTTTTTCGAGTTGCGAGCATGCTCACCCATATCAAATAAATTTTCTGTTCTATTCTACATTCCTTTTTCCAGCCTTTGAATGGAACACTTAGAAAACAGAGTTGACAAGGATGCAAGTCATTGTGTTTACACACAAACTAGACGTTAGACGTTGTGTATTAACAAAAGGCAGCCTCCAGAGTGGAAAGTTACAGCCACAAGCTCACCCTTTAGCTGTTCACCCCTTCACTTGAACTTTCCTTGCTTTTTCTTTTGTCCATCTCCATTTAGACACTTGAGCTTTGAGCTTTCAATTTTCCTTGTTACTCGTAGAGCATAGAGACGCAGAGTTGGATTTGGATTGATTTTTTGTACATACTCCGGAAATTTATTCCTCCGTATTTTTTGACTCTTGTCTCTTCTCTATCATCCTTCGTCCGTTGTACACATATTTTGTCCTGTGTCTTGTATTTGATTTTCTGTGATAGTTTGTCAAAATTTTACTACATTGAAATCATTGGACATGATGGAAAGATTAAAAGCTGTAGAAATTGAGAAGAATCCTCGAAATATTGAAAGGAGTAAACGAGTCAAATCATCCACATCAACATCAAGTTCAAGTGCAAGCGCAAGCTCAACTCTGACGGCAATTCCGATTCCAATTCCAAATCTACACGTTATTTGTAGCGATGTAAGTATAATCTATCTCGCGTAAATATTTTTCATCATGCTTCATGCGTTGCGTTGGCGAAATAAAACTTCCCGGAGGAATACAAAATGTGCATAAATTTTACATAATTCATACTAAAAGGTGTCACATTTTCTTTCTTTTTTCTGCTTCCAGCTGCTTCCACAGATTTTATCAGAAGTGGAGACGACAGACTTGATCCGTTTTCGGTTCGTGTCGAAATTCTGGAAATTTCAGAGTGACCGTCTTTTGGAAAAACGCGGGGATCACAAATTGGTCTTTGAATATTCTCGAAAGAAAAACAGCCAAGGGAAAAACACCTTTGTTCTGAAGCAACAACAACAAAAACAAAGACAGAGGCAAAATAAACACGGAAGCAACAGCCAAGACCAAGACGAAAATGAAAATGAGGAGAGTTCTGATTCTGATATTGATCCTGAAGAGGTTCCGGATAAAAAGCTGGAAAATGAAGATGAAAAAGTGGTTGTCAAGGAAACGGATTTCTCTCTCACTCGTTTTCTCTCCCTCTTTTCGCCCGCTTCTTTCCCGTGTGTCCGCTTTGGTTTCATAGGTCGAAAATTCAGCGACAAGGATCTTTTGGCCTTCTTTTCGAAATACGGGAGCCGAATTGAACAACTTGATTTGGAATGGGACCGGCGGGAAAATAGATGGATGGGCGGAGAAAGAGAATTCCCTGAAAAGTGGACCACCCACCGAACTCTCACCCAATTACTCTGTTTGAACCAAACCAAATTGACTCGACTTGAAACTTTGAGAGTAAGCGGAGATTTTTCGGACCGAGGCACCGACAACAAACCGGAAAGCTTTGACAATATACAAAATTCTCTGCCTTTGCTCTCAATTTTGGATTTGGAAGCGGATTCTAATCAGTCCGGCGAAACAAGACGAATCATCCAAACTCTCCTCTCCAACCGCGCCGCACCCAATTTGCGCAAAATTTACCTCCCAAAAAGAATCAAGCCGCGGGAAATCCTTCCATTTTTCACGCCCAAAGAAATTCAACGCTTCTCATTTCGAGGGTTTCAAGATTTTTCATTTTCTATATTCTCGTCTTTTTCCATTGAAATGCTCCAGCAGATAGATCAACTTTGCCCCGGCCTTGAGTATTTATTATTGCTGTTTGATCGTCCTCCGAAAAACCAACAGATGGCGGAGAGAGCATTGCAAATTTTCCAGAGTTTACTCGGAAAAAGCCGAGAATCTTTGAAATCCATTTCGATCCACTATGGCAGTTTTATTTTTATGGTGAACGCTCTGGCTCTTGGATTTGGATTTGTTCCAGAGTGTTCCACCTTTTCGCTGTCCTTTAAAAATGTGCGTTTCATGGAATTTCGGGATTGCGACGAACCGCTTGATCAAATTCTTCCTTTGGAATATTTCCCTTTTAGGAATCAAATCGAGACATCCTTGTCCCTTAAAAGTACTTTTCCTTGCCTCGAGAGTGTGTCATTTAGCTTGATGTTGGACAGGATGGAGCAGTGGTTTCCCTTCGCCAAAAACAATGCCAATGCGAATGAAAAACTGGAGACTGTGAAAAGACTCAACTGGTGGTTGGTCCAGAGAGACGCGAGAGAGGTGCCAAATCCGTACGTAGTCAACGTCCTCAACCTCTTCCCTAACCTTGAGAACCTTCGGCTTTGGTACATTTACGATTTTCCTCAAGTCGCCCCACAAATTTGGCCGATGAGGCGACTCAAACACTTGGATTTATTGATTCAAATTGGGAAGGACGTGGAGGCCAATTCGTTTCCCAGTTTGGACTCGGCCTTCACCGGATTTTCTAAAAAGACCGTCCACATGATTTTGGGCGGGAATTTGGATTTGGATTTACAAGCGAAGGATCAAATGGAATCTCAACTTCTCAAGAATTTGAGGGAAAATCCGTCCATACTCAATTTAAAAGGTACACAAATAACAGTGCATTCCAAATTCCCAATGAATGACAATTGTAAAATTCATGAAACATTTATGAATATTGACTGTCTCGGGAAATTACTTATCTACGATTTTGGGTTTCAGGTTTGCGAATGTTCAAGTTGAGCTTTAGCGATTCAGATGGTGGAGTGGATTCCTGCAATTTCATCACCAGGGTAACCAGGGATTTTGCCTTCAAATGGATGAAGCGGGTTCAGATCAAAATTACAATTACGCCTCCAGAGGATTCTCGTAAGTTGAAGCTTTAGAGTTGAAATGTAAATCCGTTTTTCAGTGTCAAAGTGTAGCTGGAACTTTGGTTGATTTCCTCCTCTCTTTGCTTCATTTGTATTGATAGGAGATTTGTGGGACCAGAATGACTTTGCAGTGGCATCGTTGGACAACGTGAGTGTAAAATTGGTATGGATATGAAAATCAAAATCCAACTGCGGGAACAACGGACAATACATTTATTTTTATTCCTCCATTTCAGTATCTTATACGTTACATGCAAATACAATCATCTCCACTGCAAAATGACAAGCTGTTTGCATTCTACATTCGAATTTATAATTTTTGTCACTCTTTTCTATCCCTTGTCCTGTTTATTATGAAAAAAAACCAATCCAAACGATGAATGCGTTATTTAGGGAAATTTACAAATGTGAAAGAAAAAATTTATTCATTCTCAATTTTCCCTATGGATTTTTTCAAATTAAATTAGTTACTAAAAATGTTGTTGACTTATTTTTGTTGATTTTTCAAAGACCGATATTTGACATTTTACAATATTTACAAAATTTACAAGAAATTTAGGAAACACTATAAAAAAGTGTTTAATTGTATTTTTTAATTGAGACTTTCTAAATTTAGAGCCATGATGTTTTAGCTAAAAAATTAATCCAGTATTTTAATACGAATTGAAACTCATTCAAAGTAAAGCAGTAGTACGTCAAACCTAAGTCTTGGAGGAGAAACAAACGATAATTTTCCTAATCGACGTTGAAATGATGCAATTACTTTTAATTTTTAGTGTCCCAATTTTTTTTTGCATGTGGAGATGTTGAGCGATGTTTCTGGCTGTTTTTCTACTCGCTTTTATGAAGCTGGAAAACTTCAAAAATGTTTGTAGCTACATTGGCAAACAAAGTACAAAAATTTTCTGTAGTTCTTTGTTTTGCCCGTTTTTTCGTTTTCGTGGAATTAAAAGTAGCCTAATTCCTAGTTCTGGGAATTTGTCGTGTTTGGTCTGTCCTTTCTATTTTTACCATCCACGGAATATTTGTGGCTACAAAAGCGGATTGAATTGAAAATTTACCTTTTGCTCCATCCCCTTGCTTTGGCATTTGACAGCCTGCCCTGAGAGTTTTACTTGATGTTGTTTTAATATACATTTTAAATTCACGCATGGATATGAATATGAGGGTACTTAACATAAATAAATGACCGCAGACACCAGACACACATATTGAACATGTACAAATGTTGTGTACATGAGAGGAAAATAAAAAAAATCAACTTGTTTCAAGTTTTTAAAAAGCAGAGATGTACTTGCTTCAATGTATCATCCAAGTATCTGTACTTTGTATTCTGTATGGATTTGTTTGTAGTTTATGCATCATCAGTTGCAAACAAGATATTAGATATTAGATATTTCTCCCTCCAAACTCCAAAACAACTTACAGGTTAGTTAGTTTTATTTTTATTTTTATACCTAGTGGTAAATTGTAAATATATAAATGTGTAAACGCTCTTAAACTATGCCACCTACATTCTATTTTGTACTATGTACTATGTACACACAGCTTAAAAAGTATTCAGTATTCAGAATTCAAAGATCTAGAAAATATCATGTATTTTAATATGGAATATGGAAACAGGTTTAGGCAAAAGGTGTTATTGTACCCATCAAAACTACATTAATAACAACAATAATAATAATATTTGCCAATTGATAATACAAAAAAGAACAAATCTATCAATAAATTTTACATGAACCGTAAGCGCTTCAAGCCTCAAGTCTCAAGTCGATACAAAAGTACAATACCGACTGGGAAATACATATAATATACAATCTACACAATTCCAACTTTGAAAACTACTTGCTAATACTCAACTTGTTTTTACTCTATGCTCAATATATGCTAAAACATAAAACAGTAGTAAATAGTAAACCACAAGGACAGATTGTTCACATTAACACGATTTTGTGTGTTTAGGTTTGCTGTATGCTGTATGAAAGATGAGAGAGATGAGAGGTGAGGGTGTGAGTGGAAAAATTTGTATTGTATATTACATATTGCTTTGTCGTTTACGCACATCCTCGAGCAGAAAAATAATAATAATAACAATGGTTGGTGGTTAAAATATACGTATATATAAGTACGTACGTGGCTAGAACTACTTCATTTGAATTCTCACGATTAATTATTGTCCATTGTAAATTGCAAAGATGTGTCTCTCCTTCTCCTACAAGATTTTACGGAGATGCACAATGTACAAAATATGTTCACCATTCACCGTTCACTAATAATCTCAATCTGATTTCCACGAGGAATCAAACCAAATAAAAAATCCCAATCCCAATTCCATCTGCGTATAAAATAAATGCACAGAAAGAGAATAATTTTATAAAGCAACCAGTCTATAACTTTGACTAAACTCAAAATTCAATCTACTGTCCTCTATGCTCTATGCTACACATCTAAATTATACATTACACATGTATAGTGTACATACATGATGATTGTATTACGGAATATTTAGTACGGGTAATGGGTATTTTAGTTAGTTCGTTACCTTGACCATTCTACATTGCAGATTGTAGATGCATACAACAATGATACAGTTTGAGGTAACAGGTGACCGCCCACGTACGTCTTGTCTTTCAAGTCATAATTTACATACATACATAATACATTCTAATATTCTGCATTTGGGGAACTCCAACTTGTACATGGTCTTAACCTTTAAACTTGAGCTTTCTCATCACCGTCATCATCAAGCTATCAACATCATCACTAACACCATTAGTCCAGACTACAGACTCCAGACACACAGCAGTACAAGTTGTCGAGTCTTGAGACTCGAGACTCTTGAATTTTCGGTACAAAATCAAAATACAAAATACGTTTGGTGTGTTTCATTTGCTAAAGAAATGGTATGTGTACATGCATTCAGCATACACCATAGAAGTAAAATAACATGGAGTTTAGAGTTTGATTTCAGGAGGAGAAAATAAAAACAACACGGTGGAATTTCTTGGAAACTTTAAGGTCTATGTAAGGCTAATTACCGAAGCCTGGATTGTGGATGTGCTTTGCCATTTTTCCATTAATTCCTCTTCTACGCCCACAACTTGCACAAAATATATCAGTAAAATGCAGGTATTATATAACAAGTGAATACGTGATATTGAATATCTAGCAGTAGAGGTAGTAGTAGTGGATTAGGACAGTCTTGTAATTCATAACACCTACTTCATATAGATACTTCACCATCCTCTCTTTTATACTTTTCTTCCTTTCTCATCAAATCGATGCGATGGGTGTTTTTTCCCAAATAGTTTGATTCACCACCAATCTTTTCTAATGCTGCAATTACTAAGATCATGCACGATTCTCTCTTTTACTCATTCACAGTCTTGCCTATTGTTTCATATTCATCACTTTACTTTTTAATAAGAAAAATTGTTTTGAGACGAAAGGTTCTTCTGTTTAAATTTCAACACAAAACACTGGTTTAAATGTTGAAGGTTCTGTAGATCTTCTGTATTATGCTTTCTTGGAGCTTGGAGTATGTATAATGTATAGTAAAAGAAAACATTATAGACGGTATGTACAATGTACAGGGCACAATCGAATTACGATGGAGTCATGAAACATTTCTCAGGTAGGTCTCTTGCTTGTTTAGTCTCCTTTTAGTTTCGTTACATGTTACATGATTGTGTGAGCCAGCAAATTCATTAACATTTTTTTACAAAACTCCAGTCTCTGGACTCTAGACTGTAGAATCTAGAATCCAGACTCTAGATTCTAGACTCTATGTAGACTTGGAAATGTACATGTCGGTGGTCGTTACTAGCTAAAATGGTGTTTATATATAAACTCTGTTTTTGTTTTCGAGTAACACGCTATGATAAAGAGTTGAGTGAATAATCACTTTTATCCTGATTTGATCTAGGTACAACTCCTTAAATATTACCTTCACACATCAAATTCACAGATTGTGTCAGATTTAGCAGTGAGATTCCTCTTCCAAACGAAAAGGAGTGCACAGTAAGCGGGCAAGGAGGTTTGTATTTTGTGCATATGTATGCATGGGAGAATGAATTAAATTTCACAGAGGAAAAAAAAGGAAGGTCTACGAATTTTTAACCAGAAAAACCGTATCCAAATTTTATACAGAATTGACCATGATGAAAAGTTTCAAGCCGAATCTCATTAATTAAAATTAAAAGTAACCTATAATGAACGAAAATTCACACCACTTTGAACCTCTCTGTATACTCTACACATGGTATTTAAATGTAAATATATTTATACTTATAATATGTGTAATACAATACATTTTTTATAAGATGCTCAATGCTCAATGTTCAGATGTACTACTGCTCATCCTTTCTACCCCTCCTCGCTCTCACTAGCTCTCTCTCTCTCCCTGCTTCTCAATCTCAATCTCAATCCTGCACTCATTTTACAAACTGTCAATCAATTTGGATTTAATACGACTGGATTCTCTGCTTGATTCTTTTTATTACATTATACATGTTCCTTTAGTCTTCTGCCCTTTTGATTTTTGATACATGTGAAATGTTCTACTTAATTCATTATTTCATTCCTCTCTCTCTATCTCATACTCTTACTCTTACTCATACTCGTGAATTATGCATTAATATCATATGGACATCATCATAAACTTAAGAAAAGGAGGAGGGTACGTAAAACACATTAAGTAATTTAAGAGTGAATTTCATGAAGAAAAACAGTCTTTTTAACGAGATCTCAATTTAATAAGAATTACAAAATGCCATTACTTTCTGGAGCTATTGTTTGGAGTTTGGAGGTATACATCCATCTATATATGTTTACTACTGTACTGTTGTACTGTGTGCTGGGATGTAGTGGTGAGTAGTAAGTCGTAGAGTGATTATGGTTATTGTTGTTTTGTTATTGTGGAAGAAGTAGTAGTTGTGAAACATGATATGATATTGTCTATTCTGTATTGGAGAGTGTAGCGTGTAGGTAGAGTGTAGAGTCGGCCGGTGGAGGAAGAAAACATTAAAGTGTTTAGCGGCTTAGCTTAGATTCCATTGTACAATGTTCAACCAATCTTCTAATGAAAAGTTCTTATTGTTAGTTGCTAGTAGCTGTAGATGAATAAAAAGAATAAAAGCGTTCCCCAAAATTTTACAAATTATAAAGCCTGAACGTGCCGAGAAAAATAATGAGCTGCATGTTATAACTTGGTTCATGTACATTGAAGATAGATAGTTCACAGTTTACGGCAATGCTGTACATTTTAGGTGCTTAAAAATATTCTTAAATCAAAGATTCATGAAATCTGAATTTCGTATTTTAAAAAAATATGCAGTATTGTAGCGTTCCTTACTTCTGACTCCTGACACGTCAAATTTTACAGCTTTTTCCATCCAAAATTAAATCTAACCTCGTGAAAAAGTTTGCAAGTCATTATAATAACTAATAAACGTTTTGTACATCCACCGAGAGTCAGTTGTACATTGTTAATATTATTCTTCCAAAATATTTAGCATAAGGCTCTAGACTGTATACAAAGTGGATATAAGACTACATACATGAAGAATATGTAGTAGGAGGTGGAGAAGGGGATGTTTGTAGAAAAAAATGACAACACACAAAATACATTTTAATATGTGAAAAATGAGAAAACAAGGAAACTTCATCAAGGGTGTCATCAACCAAAAGACGTTTTCTCCCTTTCTTACGTAATCCTTGCTCCATCCGTTCTGTGTTCCGTATTCGTAGTCGGACTCAACTAACTTGCATTGGAACATGTTACTCAAGTCTCAAGTCTCGCCTTCACCTTTCCAAGTTTTATGTACATATCAAGTGTACAGTATAATATATTGTGGATGTACGGATATTCGTACAAATGGTATACTGATATACAGCGCTGTAAACTGTATAGAATGTAGAAGATCGTGTGTCGGATGTAAAACTATCAAGTTTACGAGCAAAAATTTGGGACAGCTAGGGTGAAAATAATAGGAGAATCCTGACCTTAAATATCTTTGCGCCTCATACTCATACTCATCGTCTTATCATGTTATGATGTTTGTTACGTGAGACTGGCCGTTCTCAAAACTTAAAACTCAAAACTGTAGTTTTTTTTTGGAAAAAAAAAACAAACTAGCTAACTCTATCTATTTTCTTACAGCTACATTAAGATAACTATATTATTATTATTATTATTTCTTTTCATCTTCCATCATGTACCTTCTAGATTCTAGTTTCTAGTAGAAATGTAATGCAAAAAAGGACAAAATAAGAGATGAGCAACAGACGTAGATGAAATGAAGAGAGAGAAGAAATACATATATTTTTTTCCCTTTTCGCCATTAGATGACTAGTACACGGTACACGGTGAAGTCGTCTCATAAATAAGCTGTAGTGTATGTCGACACGAAATTTTCAACTTGTAATTTTTGAAATGCTTTATGATATGAGCCACAGAGTCAGAGCTAGAAAATGTGTGCTAGAAATGTGTCCACCAAGACATCCAAATTTATGAACCAGATGCTTAACGCTTAACCTTACCACTGCTTACTTTTTACTTCTCATAATTCCCTAGTCACTTGTTGTTGTTGTGTGCTACTCCTGCTGCAGCTTTTACCTTTGTCCTTTTTCCTACTTTTGTGTGTTGTATGTGCAATGTACATTGTACATTGAGTGCTTTTCACATTTATCTGTAAGCTGTGGGACTATGGTACATATGGATGTATCTGTTTCACCTGTACACATCTATTCTCTCCTCCCCCACGAACAATGCCCAAAATTCCCACCCTGTATAACTCTCAAATGCATATATATATTCTTCATTTATTTATTTACTTATTTATGTATTCATTTCTTCTTATTCTCCTCCGTCCTCCGTCTTGTTCATTCTTCATGGATCCGCCGGCCGCAATTGTACTGCAAACTAAGAAGAAACTTCCTACTACTCGTCTTAGTTGTCCTTGTCGTTAGTTTGGAGTTTGGAGTTTGGAAGAACCAAACAGAAGACAAGACAACACCAAAAATTATTCCTCTTGGTTCTCACGCAATAATACCTGCTTATCTGATCACTTTCCACACCACATACACGAATATATGAAGGAACCATACCACGGGAAAATCTCATGACAAGTCAATACCTCTATAATTCCATTATGACGATATGTCAGCTTTAGCTAATAGTCAGATACACCGACCGATTGTGTGTGGATGGCGGATAGTGACAGACAAAACCAAACCAAACCAAACTAAACTAAAGCAAATATCATGTAAAACTTTTGGATACATAACGTATATGTAACATGCACTATTTTGTATATTACATTATATTATATTATTATATTATACATAGTTCAGTCCTCTTTCCTTCTCCAGCAAGTACAGAGTACAGAGAAGGAAGGACGAGAAAGACATGGGACGCTGTTCTTATCTTACATTTTTAATTACATACATTCTTCTTCTTCTTCTCTCACTACTCACTACCAAACTGAGAATGAGTATGTAGTATGTATCTTCCATATTCCGTCAAATTGTTTTTTTCTCTTTCTCCACTTTTAATGCTATATCCAACACTAGTTTCTTTTTATGCTCTTAATTTTTTTTTCATCATCATCGTTTCACCTTTGTAGAGATTTCAACGAGACCAAGTAAAAAGAGCACGAAGAATTAAAGAGTCAGAGTCAGAAGCAGCGGGTTAAGAACCAGACAAAACAAAACAAACGGACACGAAACGAATTTGATGATGATGAACTCCACTCACATTTTCAATGTCTACTCAGAGTTTTTTTCCACTCTGTTTTCTTTCAAAGACATCAAGACTCGGGACTCTAGACTCAAGACAGACTTATACAGCAGCTGAAGTCAGTTGTGTTCAAGACAAAATTAAGAGCATTATCAAGACTCAAAACTCGAGATTCTAGATTCGAGACTCAAGAAAGAGCACCGAGATCAAAGAGAGAGGATGAGAAAAAATCATTATAATTCTCTACATCAAATAAATGGATTTTATGTTAAAATTTCAAAAAAACACACACATACACACACAACACACAACTTTTTGACCGTCTTGTCTTCATTTAGCTCTGTGTTGTAACCCCTTTTTGAGCAATTCATCTGTCACTTTTTTTCCATGTGATAATAATTATGATTATTACTAGAGCTAAAAAAAGTATTCCATGTTCCATGTTACTTAATGCGTCATTCACCTTGGAAAATAATAAGTACGTCTACGTTTCACATTTCTTGGTATTTGTATCTTGTAGTTTGTATTTATAACAGAGATATACTGGATACTGGAGATGGACAATAATAAATATCTTCAAGTTAAATTTTGAATAATATATTATGTCTTACATCTACATTTTACATGCGTTCAGTGTTCCGATGGACAAGCCATAAAGCAAACAAAACCAAGTTTTATTATAAAAATAAGTATGACATTTTAGCTATTTGAACCTAATGAATGTTTACAACTATTCCAGAAAATTCATCTTCAAATTCATAAACCTCGGATTTTCTTATCCTCTGTAAATATTTTTGTTCCCCTTCCTCCTTGAGTATTTTCCTCAAGTTCATCCAGTTGTCTAGTTTCTAGTGAAATGAATAACATTGCGGATATTTACAGATGTATGCGCTGTATAGTATATTATGCATTCCATCACGATTCTGGCAAAGTTCATCTTCCGTAAAATATGACTCTAGAAATTAACAATAAAAATCCATGACTTTGGCTGTCTGTAACATCGGATCTGCAGGTTTTGTCGATGTATTCTGTTTTGTGTATTGTACCTTCTACATTCTACATGCACATGTTTACATACAACATACAAATGAATTACCTTTTCGGATAAGTGGATGATAAAAGAGAAGAAAAATGTATGAGTCTCTATTGAAGAGCCATTATTTTTTTGTCTTCCCATTGCATAACACACCACAGCATAATGTAAGATAACATATTATAGCATTCCACATGGTACATTGTGTATTGTGTAGTATCAACCTCTAACATCTAAAGTGTATGACAGAGAAAGATTTTTGTATTTGTACGAATTTCTTTCCTTCGTTACTGTCCACTCCGTCAAAAAAAAAAATTCAAATTCAAATTCAAATTCGAGGAGCCTTTTGAATAATAACTCGATTCGGCATATCACTTTCCTCACAACTCACAACTTACAGAGTAATATAAAAGAGTAGTTGCATTAAGTATTAAGTTAAACTCAACGACACCACACTACCTGAAGCCATTAGTTTAATGAATATGGAAAGATGTAAACGGCAATTTTTCTGAATCTCAAATGAATTCAAACTACATAATATACTGCTAATACACAGTGCACAGTGTATCCTATATAACCATCATAATATATTTTATATTATGTTATGCATAGAGCATAGATCATAGATGTTTTTAGCTAGCCACTGCTCATACAAATTTCTTCATCTATGGTATGAAGAAAAGAGATACACAGAATGCATAATAATATGATATGGTACGAAAAATAATAGTGGAAAAAAGAATGAAATACGAATACGATGAATTTGGCTGCTACTCTATTCTGTTCTGTGGGATTTAGAATACAGAATACTCAATAAAACGAAAAAGATGAAGTGAGAGATGGATGACCAATGGAGACTATAATACAATATAACATGTGTGAAGAGAGAAGAGAGGTAGAACTGAAAGGAATAGATTTACATCTCATGTAAATATCAAAGTACACAGTAGGAAAAGTAGGAAAACTATTCTAAAATTATTATGAATAAAGGATTAAAAACAGAACGAGGATGGTTATGGTGATGATGACTACCAATCCTAAGGAAAATATGATTCTTTTCTCTGTGCTCTGTGCAAAGTGTCTGTACACGTTATTCCAATGTCCATTAAAGCAGTTAAAAGAAACAATTACTTGTTGTCCAGTGTCAAGTTGGAAGTTTTACTTGATACACAATACAATACACAAACCATAATATGACCACTACTGAAAATGGAAGTGAGTATATAGCTCCTTGTACTTAAATTATTACTTATTACTTACTACTCTCTGCTATTCCATAAGAATCCTGATAATGACAATACCGCAAATCCAAACAAAGTTGCTAATTTTCTCTACATTTTCTAATGTTAAATCCCCATTATCCCAATCACATCAAGTATCAAGAGAACAGTTGAAGAAGGAGAGAAAGAGAAAAATATGAAAGAAAACCGTCTCATTTTACGGTATTTTCCACAATACGTGGATATTACACATATCACATGTGTAATGTGTACTATATAATGTCTACAATTCTTACTTTTTTCGTACGTGTGCAATGAAAGGAAGAGACATGATTCATGAATGTTTTGAAAATTGCAGAGCTAAACTAGAAATTATGACTCTTTTGCACCCTCGTCTCATCTGTTCCATATAAGGTACTCAACTGGTTACCGCTCATTTCAGTCGGTTGCTCTTCATGTTGGTTCTCTGTCTTCTTTTCTTGTTCTTTTTCTCTGTCCGTCTCACCATTCACTACTCACTACCATTTACTTACTTAACCAGCCCCCAAACAATGCTTAATGGAATTCTACTCTTTAATTTATTTCTGTCCCACTCACATCATAATATGGATTTTATGGATCTAACATGAAACACACACTTCATTTGGTTCACTTCAGTTCATTTTCCTCACCATCACTAATCATTTGCCAACAACAAGAACAAGAACAAAAAAGTTTAAAAAGTTCCATAATATTTGATATTTATGGAAATATGGTGATGATGTGAAAACTGATGAGCAGACAAATATGATAAAAGGAAACAAAAAAAGGCCTTTGGCAAGCACTTCATTGAGAAGCGTAGCCGATAGGAGAAAAAAATCGAAATCCGCTTACTTTATCACAGAATACTTTGATTTGGCAGTATGCGCGGTGGAAAATTGGACAATTCGGGTCACGAGGGTCGTCATAAGTGTCGATTTGTAGATGAAGCGGCAGTCCCTGTAAGTAAAACAAGAAAAATACATCATATTACATAAATAATACATCATAAATCATAATATTATACATATACATGTAAATTTAACACGTAAATTTTAAACTATAATTTTCTCTCTAAATAACTATTTTTCCTCTTTACATTACAAGCTCTAAATTTGCATTTGAAATATTCCAAGTAACATTTTTTTTTAAATCAATGAAACACAAATGTCCCTATGAAGAAAATGTACAATGTACAGGCTTTTAAACATTTTACCCAAGAAAATAAAAAATCACCAGAAAGATAATGATGTGCATCTTTTCACACATACATTAAACAGATCAATCCTAGCATTCGGACAATGCTGATAAAATTCTCATGCACACATACACGTACACAGGTATTTAATCAGTTACTGTCAGAGCAGTAACAGCTCTGAGATCTGCAATCATAAATCCAAGTTAAAGATAAATAATAAAGCTACGAGGAAGGAAAAAAAATGGAGGAAATTAAATATTCATAAAAAAATCGAGTTGTGTAAATTTGTCAAATAATCTCAAGTCTTTGATTTGTACGACTCTTGTTAAAGTAGCATTCATGCGTTCTCTAAAGGGCTCTCATATTATACTCAATGATTTTATATTTGTATTACGCTTACTATTTACTATACCATTTCTAGTTTCTAGTCTAGCACACTGTACACTGTGTAAGCTTATACTGATATGCTACTCTCTATTTATCAACTCGACAGAACAGAAGGACCGAGACAGAAACGAAAAAATGATCACAATAAAAAGGGTTCCTGTATAGATATGCAGTATGCAGCTTCTACATAAATAAAGTGGACGATCTACTAGCGACCAGAATAAACCAAAATTCCCCTACTTGATATAAGTACATATATTTTGGATGAATACATGTTACGACACATATGTACCGCCGCAGTGATAATGAGGACCTTCCTCATCATGTTTTAAATACATACATAAGATTCCCCTACCTCACCACACACGCATACTCAATACTCAGCACTCAGACATGTACAATGTACATTGTACATATATAAAGGCTACTACATTAACAGGTCTCAAGTCTGAGGCATGCAAATGGGTCCACATCCACAGGCATATGAATATGACTATACATATACATACACAAATGAAATTCATTCACACAGTCCAGCCACCACTGTATTTGGTATTTGAATAGAAGAAATTTTTATAAAAATCCTCATTTTTTCGCATTTGTGTGGGAACACATCTGGGACTGAGTCCATCCTCTTTTCTTTCTACAATAGATATGCATTAGATATTAGATATCACAATCATTTTATTACACACTACGTAAGTGAGGAATAGGATTTAGAACCAATAAAAGAAAGCCAAGCTCAAGTTCTTTAGCCTTTTCATTCCATTTCGGACAGACGAGACCAGACGGAGAAAAAAAAATCAACTCATCAAATGATAATGTATAATATATAATTTCTCATGTATTATCATAATCATTACTGCGAATGATTATGATATGAGCATGCAAGGTAGAGGGTAGAGAGAGAGAGAGAGAGAAAGGCCGAGAGAAAAGAGAGAGAGAGAGAACTTTACTTATTTTTTAAATACTACAATAGTAAACAACAAAATAAAATAAAACAAAACAATGATATGGACTTAGATCCATGGTTATGGTTATGTTGGTGTTGAATTCAAAATAGGACACAAGGCTATATGCTACACGTTATATGTATTAATTCCAAAGTCTATTTAAGAGCACTCTGGATCATTTCCCACAAGAGCTTATAGAAATGGACACATGAATATTTTACTATTTACGCCTGCTTACAGCTTACGACTTACACACCACACCACACATGATTTATATCAATTATCAATATATCTCATACTTGAGTACAAGTAAAATGTACATGATGCATGATACACAGTGTAATATAATACATGTGCCGGGCAGTGAAAAACGAAGGTGCTTCCTTACACTTCTTTCTTTTATTCTCCAACTCACTAACTCTCTTACTCATTCACTCACTTCCTACATTCAAATGTTCTATTATGGACATGGTCCTTTTGTGTATAAACTGCGAAAAAATAAAAATTTTCTGTATCATATCAAAAAGGTATCATAATATTATAATCAAACCGGCAGAGACTCAACTCAACTTAACTCAACTCGATTCAATTCAATGGAAATAAGGGTTTGAGTTCATGCATGTGATATGGTCATTATTTTTGTCTTTTTTGGGACGATACTTCTAGTAACAACTTTTAGACAACTCTGCATTCTAAACTCTAAATTCTACATCTCACCTTCTCCATGGGACGAAAAATTCTGAGTGATTTTTTTTCTTTCTCTCTCTCTTTCTTTGGTTTTATCCTTTATATCTCACTATTTTTTCCTACTTCTTAATCTTTGCCATATTCATGTATTATGTATCTAAACATCTCCAACAATTCCAACAAGGTGGAAACTCTTTCCCACAAATTCACAATAAAGTGCGTCGACATGTATTCATGTACCTACATGATACATAATACATAATGTATGCTCACAAGTGATCATAGGATTATCACCAACTGACTCATTCTGTAAATTGTACAATCTTTGCATACTGCATGTATACATCAATGTACATTTTTTCACGCAAAGTGCTGTACGTTCCATGTTTTATGCAACAAACAAACATTTTATATTTTACATTTTACAGATGGACCATTACTTGTTAGTAATGTCTATAAATCAGGAGGGAAAGAAAGGATTGAGGGAAGACATGTAGGAAAAAGGCAAAATAAGTAAGCTCATGGTGACTTATCACATCATCACAGAGTTAGTCGGAACAAAAGGAAAATGTTGAACCATGATATCTTTATGTATTCACATGTTTATTTATTCCTAAGTAAATGTTTGTGTGTGTGTTGACCATTAATAACTCATGGTTCATGGTTGATCATTCTACTATCCAAATCCAAATCTTTATAGTGTGCAAATACCCACATGTTACATGTTACATCTACAATTTAAAATGTAAAATGTACAGGGTACACCTAAATGATCCATTATAATATCTTATATACATGGACTTTGATTGTAGATACATTCAGTTTTGAATTTTGAGTACCGAGTACCAAGTACTGAGTATGATGAATAATCAGAATAAAGAATAATATTACTGGTAAACGGAATCTTCATTCCTCATTTATTTTCCAGAATGAGTCTCCTTATTTCCTATGTATGTTGTTGTTGTTGTTGTACAAAAATTTTATGTTTTATGGCATATTCTGAATTCTGAATTCTCACACGGGCACTTCTTCAAACATCAAAACCTTCATAAGGTAATAATAATACTATTTACTATTTACTATGATGTACATTGCACATGAAAGGACTTTTCCAAATTACATACATACACACATACATATCAACATTCAAGACGAAAAAGACCAAGACGAAAGGTACACACGGACACAAACAGAACGTTGCATGCCACGAGTCTTTTACTTTTGGCTTTTGATACATGTCGTCAGGAGTCAGAGTATGGAGTCAGAGTAGCGTGGCGTGTCAAAGGGGAAAAAAATACAGTGAAGACGACATGCAAAAATAACCGTATCATTATATCTTCATAATAACAAGGTAGCTAAAAGACTATCCTCTCCCTGCACGCACTTGGAGATTTTTAGTGTATTCTCTTTCCGTAGGAGCTACTGATACTACGAAATATGAAATACATGCTCCATACTCTATGTACTATACATAATATTCTTTGATATTTGATATATGACCCCTTTAATGTTTAAGTGGAGGAAGTTTCAGCATGGACAATGGACAATGGACATTATAAAAGGCAAAAGTAACAAGCAACACGTTGTCCACATTCTTGGATTCTTCCCCAATTGTTCAATTTCCTACAAAAATTTTGGAATAGATGAACAAATGGTGTTTGTTACATGAAAAAAATCAAATTGTGAATTGTGGATTGCAGCTAAAGTAAAATGCTTGAACGTTTAAGTTCACAAGATTATGAATATTCATAACACAGAGCTCAAACCCATGTTCCTCTGTATTTTATATCAGTAGGAGAGGATTAATGGTAATTTTTTTATACCAAACAAAATTTGATAAAAGTTACACATTACACATTGCACGAGCATTAATCATTAGATTTATTGCAAACTAAACTAAAAAAATCTACAAGAGTTGCTATGATAGTCAAATGGAATATGGAATTCCTTGTCCATGTTCGGCCATTGTACATACATAAATATAAATGATAAGACATCTGATGGAGAATGGAGGCACTGTGTATAAAATATAAAATATTATATTGGTTAAATGAAGATGACCTTAAGGAAAGGATGGAGGAGAAATGATAAATTTCCCTCAACAGAACACTCTCCTCTCCCTATCATTCCAATTACTTTCTCTAATATTGAATACACAATAATATACATATGCGTAGTGTGTAGTTTGTAGTGCAGATTTGGAATTTTGAACTTGCAAATTCAAAATGAAATGTGAAGAATGGAAAATCATAACAGATAGCTTAAGACTCGAAACTAGCATCTAGGAACTGGCCACTAGAAATAATGAACAAGTCACAGCAAATAAATATTTTAAAACTCTAAACCTTAAATTGGCTTGGAAAAATTGGATACTTTGTACTTGATGTTTTTTTTCTCAATTTATAATCTATCTCTCCTGACTATTACATTTATTACACCCACCTGTTTTTATCCTATCCCTCCAAAAATGGTTTTACAAAGAAGGAGAAGTGTACGATAAAAAGGGTAGAGTACAGATTACAGATACCATACAGACAAACCAGATTACTATAGCGTTCCTCCAACCAACATCCAACATTTAATGATTATTATATGGGCAAATAATGATTATTAAAGTTTGCAAAGATAGATTGTGTAGATAAATAGACTATTGAATTTTGAAATGGAATCATCAGGATGAAAACCATCAAGTCGAGTAATATTGATTACTGTAGTCATCCTCTACCCTCTACACTCTACATTCCACACTGGGACTTGCAATGTACAGTAACAATAACAATGTAATCTATTTTATATCTAAGATCAAAGCATATCTGTACAAAGTAGTGGTAGTAGTCGTCGTCGTCGTTGTAGTAGATAAATGAAGTGTAGAAACATATGCTTCACATTTTCTTGCTTTATTTCTCTCTCTCTCTCTCTCTCTCATTCTCTAGTCTATTTGTAATTTATGCATAATATTTTGATCTTGATGATCAAGACGAAGATGAAGACCAAGACAATGACGACTTGGACGACGATGATGAGGATGATGAGCAGAATGCATGTTAGGAAATTTGAATGTTTAAATGTTTGATTCAAAAAAACAAGATGAGAGGAATGATACAAAGATTAACGGGCTGATAGGCTGACTTGATGGATCGAGATATCTTGAGTTGGAAGGTAAAATGGTAAAATGGTAAGAAGATGAATTTTTGCCTACTAAATTCAAGACAATTAAGCGACAGGTCAAAAGTGTTGCTGTTGATATTGCTTTTGCTTTTCAATAGGTTCTGTATTTTATATCCCCTCTAAACGATTGTCTCTCTCATTTTCTCGATGCTCGATGTCTCTCGATATCTTCTCTTAACGATTATAATTCAGATTTTACTGAACGGCTGAAGAGAGAGACAAGTCAATAAATGAATGAATGAATTCAAATTACAAAGGAGGCGCAAGTGTTGGAATGAGATTCAATTTCTTCCCTTTTATGTTCCTCCAATATTCTACATACATGTATGATTTTCTGTCTTTCACTATACAATTCTGCATAAATTACACCAAGGTGAGGAAATTATGTCGCAGTAACTCAATGACATTTATAAAAGTGTCCAATGTCCACAAAACAGAGAACAGAGAACACTCACAAGTCAGAGACGTCACATATATTTGTGCATGTATGTAGAATGTAGACTGTAGACTTTTGTGTAAGAGACAAGAGACCAGCAAAGGAGCTAAATTCACTCATATCATTGTAAATTGTAATATTAGAGTTTATCTAGAATCTAGAATACAGTAGATATAACAAGTAAAAATATTTAGTAAACTCAGTGATGATTCACTGTTCACTGTCAACACAGTCAACGCAGTCAAATATAATGTAAAATGATTGATACAAGGATGAATTTTATACGGATAGAAATTCCGACTCCATTACTACATTACATTTTACATTTGAATATTCAATATTCAAATGGACACATATCCACCATATTAGGCATCCTGTCATATTATAAGCTCAATGCTCAATTCAGACCGCCATTTGCATTCTTCCCTTATGTGTTATGTGACTTTATATAAATCGAATACTATTAAACATACACATATTTATATTTTATATAGGGAATCAAACGACTATTTCGTACTATTTAAATATTCCGCATGTACCACATCATATTACATGAATCATATATGTACTATGATCTATGATAGACTTTCAAAAGATGATTTCTTTTATTAAATTTACACGCTCGTCACCAGCTATTCTTTGCATATTTACGTCTTCCTCCGTCTTTTTTGATATCCGTCCATTCACCATGAAAATCAGAAAAGTTGACACACACGCAGATGAAAATACAGCAAACTGTAAATTGTAAACCAATGTGTGTTGGTGTGTTCAGTGTTCATAGTTTATACATGAGACATGAGTACGATTATACAAGCTTTCCAAGAAAATATTTCCTAAACTTCTCATTCACAGGTCTCTATATCCAATGTTCAAATGTTCACTGTCCACTTTGCTCAATGTTTAAAGTTTGGAAGAAAAAATACGGAAAAAAAGTCATCGTCTTTACTCTTTACGCTTTACACTAAAACCAATCTATACTGCTATCTAAACCAGATACATAATACATACGCACGAATTCTCAGCCAGCAATGCACAAATACAAATACAAATGACAATAATTTTTTTTTTGCATCCTTTCAATCTCCTTATCTCCTTATGCTAGCCTTTTTTGCCGCGTCTCTTTCTATCTTCTTCTTTTTCTTCTTTAACTTTTTTTTTGCTGTACCAAAAGCTATTCAGCTGTGTCTTGTGTCTTGTGGATTTGTGGATAACTGATGACGATGACGATTCCTTCGCTGTCCATACACATTCAATTTATGCTAATTTCCAATTAAGCCAATGTCAAAAATTTCAGATGTGACATGGCAAGAAGAAGACTAGAAAAAAAAAACTCGTTTGATAGCCAGCCAAATAATAATAATACTTTTTTAGGCCTAGACTTCCATCTTCTATATTTTATAGTTGAGCAAATAGATGTAGAAAGAAAGAAAGAAAGAAAGAGGCAGAGACAGAAAGGAAAGAGGATTACAGTCTACAGTCCCAATCATTTTACAAACAAGACAATATATATCCAACGAAAAGAAATTGTCCTTTTATCCATTGGAATAATCCAAGATTCTTACATCGTTTTTTTCCCTATATGAATCTAGAATCTATGTATATACGTAATAATAAAAGTATATATAAATATACAAAATACAATACACAGTCATACATCAGTTGTGATGTATATTATATATTATAGGGAAAATGTTTTCTATAAATTTGTATAAACTAATAATAATATATGCCAAGTCTCTTGTTCCTTTCTGCATGCCTGTCTATTGACAGTGACAGCCATCCTTCATCATGTGTATTTTGTACTATGTATGATGTATCCTTCATCTTACCCATATATACTCACCAAAATATACGATTTATCTACAGTGTACAATGTAAAATGTACATATGGTATATGGTATATTGCACTAGCGATTGGAAAATTATATGCATAATTGTAAGCTTATCGTTAGACATGTAAAGATAGATTTACTTCTTTTCTATACATTCTTGTAAAATTTATACATAATAATAATAAAAATAATAGGCCAAAGGATATTATAGAAATAAGAAATAAGCATGGATACATCCTTAAAATCAACGACATACATTCTATAAATCTATTTAATATTTATGCATGTTCAATCCCCATACTCCATACATAAGATTAAGATTATCAAGAGACAGAGCGAACAGACTCGAAACTCACCTTAACTCCTTTTTGACTGCTGAAATCCGTACTGAGACATTGGACTGCGACGTTGATCTGTAATAACAAAAAGATAGACACACGAATGTAAAATCAAATGTCACTTCATTTTAATCTCAATAAAGAAAATGTACATATATAATCATGTATAATATAACGATGATAATAATCATAGTATAATCGTAGTAATCTTGACCCTTCTAAAAACTATAGAATAGAGAGCAAGAGATACAGTGTTCGTCTTGTGATTTCTGATATTGTACACTATACATTAGCCATTAGCCATCCTCTATAATTCAATGCAATAATTGTGTATTTCTTGTAATTTGTGCTTTATTCTGCTTTTTGAAGTACTTGAGAAAAGTAATAATTCGAATTGCAAAGAATAAATGTTACTCTTCTTCTTGGATATATTATACATTGTCTATTGTCTACTGTACTACAATTCTGTGCATTTAAAATTTACGATTTACAATTTACGATTATCTTGGAGGTTTGCATTTGGGATTACCATTTCAATTAATTGGGGTTTCATGCTTGTCATTCAGCATGTCGTATGTAGAATGTAGATAGAAGGCGACAATTTTTTAAGTGTTATAAGATAAATGATGAGACAGTGAGATGTTTAAAAAAATAATTACTTAGTTTTTAACGATACTAGATACTATGGATGATGATGATGATTACTGTGCATGTTGACAGAACTCAATTAATGCAGAGTGTCAGAACACAGGGTACAGAATATAATACATATTCAAATTTCCTCTGCTACCGTCCATTAATTCTACAACATTTCACCTTCTAATTGCAAGGAAACAGAGCTATTGCGCATTCATTCTTAATTCTTGATTCTTGCCTTTACATTTTAAAATCGAAACGAATACTGAAAACTGAGAAAATGGCCTAAAAACATGACAAATCTCAATTTAATTGTATGTATGTGGATCTTGAGACTTGAGAATCATCAAAAAACAGTAGAATGTATACAATATCCATAACATGTAAGCTGTTCTCATTTCCCTTCTTTCCTTGTCCTTCTTATTCCAATGAGAACTACGGAATTGTAAATTGTGAACAATAAATATCTGATGTAATAATATTAGTCCTGTAGAGCTGGATTAAATGTATACATAATATATGTTTTGTTACACACTAATTTCTAATTTAGGGTGAGCTGACACACACAGTGTCAGTGTTACGCAAACAGTAGCAGAAGAGTATAATATTTGAATGAACTACACAGAGCCCAAAGGTTTCATTATTATTATTATTATTTTTATTATTATTACTCAATCTTACGACTTCCTAAGCCTGGAGATATATACAAGTAGACTTTCTTGTCTCTTGTCTTACTTTATTTTAAGTGATTTAATGTGCTACTAGTTACTAGATACTAGATATGTTCATTCAACTTATGGCAAGGTACATTGCTGCTGTACATTTTACATCTTCTGTCTGTAATCATGAGTAAAATTGTAGAGATATTGAAATTATTGTATAAATAATTCAGTACTGAGTACTGATGAGCAGCTCCACATTTAGATATAATTGATCTAGAATCTAGACAACGCAGAGACTCTGAACTCTGAAATTGTGTAGCATGAATAGTATGATGTACTTGTGTGGAAATCAAAAATGCTTGATACTTCCCCGTCTTGAATCCCATTTACATTAACTTCAAACTATTCATAACTATTACCATTCGTAGTATCATAGCAGCTCATGTATTTTTCGTATGGTCTAAACAAAAAGAAGTAAGCAGTCTCTTGACTCTTTACTATTTACATGTCAGCATCAAAATTTAGAATTATCCTGTTGCATTATGATGAGATTCAGCTGTCTTTTGCTTCAGCCTCATCACTGTTAATCTTTAATTAGACATGCAAGAATCAACCACCAAAGGAACCACATAACACAACTTGGATAAGAATTATAAAACTTACGAATTACCAATTACCTATTTATCTATATGCATGCTTTTTTCATAATTTCACGAAATACCGAGTTGGCTATCGAGTATGATTCTATGAAATAATTATAATAATTACAAATACACACACAACTCACAAATATTTTATAGCAAACTTCCTTTCCCTTACTACATAACATCTAATATCTAACATAAATACTGTTTGGACAACTTGACTTGGACTTTTTCCTCCGATTTCCCTGTGTACATTATAAATACATCAGCTCATGCATAGATACGTACTTTGATTGCTGAAGACGGAAAACTGGAGACTTGAGACAATGTTCTTGTATTTCAAACAAACAAAATTGAGGTTATGATTGTAAAAGTATGAAACTAATAGCTTTAACATCGTCAATGACGACAACAGATTTCGGCTAAAACTCCATATCCATATAATAATAATATATAAACTGTGGATCAAATCCATTCACAAGGAGGAGGAGGAGAAAGGAAGAGTTGAAGGAGAAAAGATAGATAGGTACATAAAACAGGCGGATCGACCAAATCTAATCAACATCAGTAATACCATCACTTTTTTACTGTGTGTACACTCTACATTCTAAACTCTACAGTGTACGTTGTACGTGGTTCATATCCTAAGTATATACATAGAACATAACATGGATGGTCGTCTTTCAGTTTCCCCGATTTCCTATTTTCCAATTAACCTTTTACATATTCAATAATATACTGTCTAAATTTATTTTTTTTAACATGAACCATCATCAGCAACTACAAACTAT
Source organism: Sminthurinus aureus (assembly GCA_034698265.1). Taxonomy (NCBI): domain Eukaryota; kingdom Metazoa; phylum Arthropoda; class Collembola; order Symphypleona; family Katiannidae; genus Sminthurinus; species Sminthurinus aureus. The sequence goes on from JAQGBH010000719.1 coordinate 24,878, forward strand.
TAAAATGCATCCTTCACCATTCTAAACATCTATTTACTGTGTATTATCTTACACAAATTATACAAAATCTATTTGACCATCTTCATGATGTTGCTGTTGTTGTTGGTTGTATTTTGCCTCAACGTGGACAAGAACCAGAACCAGAGCTGAAATCTGAAACGCCACCAAATATCAAATACTAAAACTCTTTTTCATGCACATATGACTACACAATTAATAGTGTTGGCGAGCATAAAAAAAAAAGAGAAAATCAGATACGTTTCAAATTATCATCATCACTTGAAGGAAATCCACGCCAAGAAAACCTCAAAGTAAACCAAGGTGATACCAATATACTAGTACCAATATCAATGGGGATTATGTTTGCATTTTGAATATCAGTGAGATGCATTTTATATTGGAATGCTGGATACAGGATATTAGATATAGGTATATATATACGTATATATGGACAAAATGATGCGTGCATGGAAGATGGAAGAATGATTGAACAGCCACGATGATTTTTGATAAACAATTGATAATTTGATTGGAAATGTTTGAATATTACTTTTAAGGGAGATTAAATTCTCAGCAAATTAAGATGGATACATACAACAAACACACATCAATATCTAGCAACCAAGTAACATGAAGAACAGAAGATGTGCAAGAAAAAAATGGAAATGGAAATGAAAAAGATCATCTCAGGTTAATCATTAATTAAAGGAACAAGAAGAAGAGGAAGAAGGTATGTGCGTATTCATTCCATTCCACACAATATGTTTCAAAAATCATTCACAATTCACGTATACAAACACACAGATACACAGATACACGGCAACAGGATCATCATGAACCTTAATGTGCATTTTGCAGTCCTCTACGACTGATTACTGATGCTACTAGTTCTAACAATTATCTAGTAAAAGTTAGATGTTAGACTTCCATGTTAAAGTTCCTCCATATTCCCTGCCCATGTCCATGCTCATGAATGTCTGTTACATATATATTGTGTATTGGATGAGGAGTCATGTGCCAAATATTGAAAATTACGTCATGCTTTAATTCTTGGCCTTCTATGTGTCTAGTTTCTAGTTTCTAGTATCTACTGTCTAGTGTCTACTTGTATGTAGTATGCATCAAAAAGGCTGGCATTAAATTTCACTCAGCATGCATGGAGCTACACTAAAATCTCTACATATTTTATTTTGTATCACTTTTATTACCTTCCTAGTTCTCTAGTTTCTAGTCTACCATGCTCACTTCCAGTCATGCATTGTCAATGTTTAATCCAGGTCTTTCTCCCTCTCTATCTTGTTCTCCATTCTCCATTTTCAAGTAGTTTAAAAAAAGGGAGAGAGTGATAACAAATATATCTAATAAAATATGTTACACAACAAGAAGAAACAGCAGCAACAGAAAATATACAGCCTCGTAAGTAGTAATTTATATGTATGGGATTACATAAACCTAAATCTGAAGAGTGATAGAAAACTATTGTTATTGTTGTGTAGTACACTGTATACAGTATATAGTCGTGGTTGTACATGGTAGAATTTATCATTTCATTTTATTTCATTTCATTTTTATTTTGATAGAATGGACCATGTAGTAATAAGTACTATCCAGATAAATGCTATCTTGATACTTTTACAAGCAAATTTCGAAGAACTAACGATATGCTAGGTTTCAAAATATACGTAATAATATTATATCATTTTATATTTTCTAATAAAAATTCTCATAAGACAAAGATCTAGAATCTAGAATCTACATGGAATCTCGAGTTTAGAATCTAGAATCTAGAATCTTTTGTACATAATACATAATCTAGAAAGAAGAAAGAAAAAGGAAAGAAGGAGTGAAAATTTGTAATTTTTTTCTTCAATCTCTTTCTCCTTCTTTCTTCCTGCTTACCTAGAACCCAGAACTTAGAACCTAGAGATACTCTTCTTTTTCAGAATCAAGAATCAAGAATCAAATATCCATGGTTGGATATGATATGATATTAAATTCACTTGCAAAGAAGAAATTAAGTGTGGCATTTAGAAGCAGATCACGTTCTACTAACTTCCGCTCATTATACTTAAACCTCACCCTTAAACAGCATTACAGGTGATGTACTTAATTCATTGTAGTTCACTCTAGACTCTCGACTCTAGATTCTAGAATTGCTGTACATCGTACATGTTCATACACACATATATCAGAACCCTTGATTCTTTTCTAATCTTAAAAATTACTCGAGTGTCCTGAGGCTCTAGTCATCTATTTATCTAGACTACAGACTACAGTCCACAGTATAACATATTATAGCATATGGCAAACATCAAACATGCTACACACTAATCCTACTGTACATAAACATTGATATAAAAATCAAAATTTGATCCTTTTTATAAGGATACAAATAGGTAGGCTCTTTGAACTTACACTCTTATGAGTTTAAGTTGTTATAACGTTTATTAGCCTTGATTTTCCTATGATTCAACGTAGTCCTGTGTACAACTACTATTATTATTATTAGTATTATCATTATTTCTACTAGTTGACGACTCCCCAACTACTTTATTTTTGGTCTGCGCCTATTAAAAGGCTCCATGAGCACCTTTAATTCCGTTCATTTCCCTCATGTTTCTGTCGCTCTCTATTCTTTTTATAAGAGAATCAAGAATCAAGAGTTTGAAAGTAAATATTTTCATTGATGAAATGAAATTGGTAAGAAAGAGGCCCTCAACTTGAAACAGATCTCATGGAAATACTGTACAATATACATAATGTACATGGTATACGGTGAAGAATCCACTAATGAAAAGGGTACAAAGACTAAATATAGATTGTAGATTGTAGTGAGACGTGGAGGTACATGGAAGACAGCAGGGAATTCTCCCACAGGAGTAGACTGGATTTAGATAGATGAAGAAAAATAAAAGTCACGTGTAGCTGTCATCTATAGATGTTAAGCGTGTACATTTTCCGTTGTACAAAGAAAAAGAAGGAGCATAGAACAGACTTGCTTGTTGAATCTTTGAATAAAAGTATGAACCCTTATCATGGGGAAGAAAGAAGTTGAAAGTACCTCACCTTTGATTGCCCTCAGTCTAATTATTCCATAAAATTGAAATTTCACTCTACCCACCATCACCAATATCTAAATTCTACAGCTGCCGCCGACGCCGCCGTCACCAAAAGGACGGAACGGCCCCTCTCTCACGTGTAAATAACAAGAAAAAAAACAAGAAATGAACAGTCTTGAGTTTTGAGTCTATAGAGTATAGAACGAGAGAGAAAGAAAGGGAAACATGTAGACTTTTTTTTTCTTATTAGAAATTTTTTTTTACGGATTCATGATTATCTTCATTCTTCATAGAGTAAATGAAAAGTGGGTATATCATCATATTATATGCAATATGCATGAAATACATTCACAGCATTCAGAGTACACATCACATTTCATGCTTTAATCTGTGGATAAGAGAGTCAATTCGTCTCTAGCCTGTGTCGACAGTGTAAAGTGTACAGTGTACACTCTTTAATATCTGATACATGTAGATATGTATGGAAAAAGGAGACATACACGTTAAGAGAGCCATAAACTTTTTCCGTTTTGGACTTATGAATTACCCATCAAAGTAAAACAAAAAGAAACAAATGTTTTTTTTTTCAAAGAAAATATTCAAAAAGAAATAAATACATTGTACAGACTTTATTACATGTGATACTTTTGAAATTTTTCTACAGGCAGAGGAAAAATCATGTTGAAACCAATGAGGTACTGATGCAAAACTAAATGTACCTATGTGGAAGAACATAATTCAACTCGATGCATACAGATAGTTTTGAATTACGGCTGCTGTACATTTGATAGAAAAACTTGGGTGTTGTAAGGAATATCCTAAATTTGACCACAAATGATCTCCATGATTTTTTCTCCTCTAGCGCTCTCCTCTTCTTTCCTTCTTCCTCAACACATTTCAACGAACCGGCATTATTCTCCATTCTCCATAGGTGAATCAAACAAATTCACCTTTCCTTTTCAACTCACATTCATTTGTAATATGAGAATATCTATATTCTATATTCTACATTCTATATTCTACACTCTCCAAAGGCTGTGTGAAACATAACATATTCGTTTAGATGAATATAATCTATGTAGATGTAAATTGTAGACTGTAGATTTGCTGTGATATGATATGATACGGAATAGGATGCATAATGCATAACACATGCGAGAGCCAAAGGGACTATTTTGGTGGACTTGAACCTACAACCAACTGAGCCACTGAATTATACGACCTTCATTATACATTATACATTTTACTGCAAAGTACAAACTACAAACTACGGTGAAAAAAAGTATTATCGAGAATTCACCCACTGTTTTATAATGCTACTAGAATGGCCTTTGGAACATGCCATAAAGTATTGAAATGTCGAGGGTCTCTTCTTACTTCTTACGGGCACCTGTTGCTTCTTTCCGATGCACTGTGAATTGTACATCCGCACCACATACTACATTAGTACATACAAAGACTTGGTTTTTGATCTCGGCGTAAACCAAGAACCAAGAATATAGAATATACGATACATGGATCCTGTTGTGCTTCTTGTACACTATACATTCTACACATTGTGAATTTTCAATGTTATCATCAGCAATGAAAATGAATCCGTTTTCTTCTGTTTTTCTTCCTCCCTACTCTCTACACTCTACACGCTCTACATATCTATACACATCATTTGGCTTTTGCTATATATATTTTCAATCACTATTATGATTCCGTCTGTGTATTATCTATGATGCATAGTTTATAGTTAATGACCATTTCCCCCTTTCTTTTTAGATATATTCAGCATTCATCCAATTTGACCACTAAAACTGTGGGCATTTCATACCGATTAAATTATATGTGGTTATTAAATATTCATGCATTTATCTATCGATGTACAATGTACAATGTACAAAATATAAAGTATATTTTATAATATATAATTCACTATTATTATTATATTGGCTAACTGCTATGTATATCGTATATCTGACAGGCACTGGGCTGTTGTGGACTGGTCACTGTTTCTGGTTCAAATCTGACTATACGAATATATGTATATACGTTTCTTTGCTTTTATATTTTATATTATTATGCAGTAGAGAATTTAGTGGAGTAGATTCATTTTTTTAAAACGTTTTCACGCTACCTATTCAGATTTATGTATACATTATAATATATATTTTGTATATTGACTACACGTTGTTCGTTGCTTACACAGGAGGATTTATTAAATATTTGTGAAAGGTAAAATGCATGGTTGACGACGTGTCTTTCCCTATGTTGGTTCCCGCGTGAGTCCAAAGCCCAAAATCCAAAGCTCAGTTTCAATGGAGCACTAATAGTAGTATTATATAGTTTATAGTTATTTAGTATTTAGTACTCTTTTAAAATTTACGGCGTATGGTGTGGTAGAAAAGAGTTCATGGTAAGACTGTAGACTGTAGATATAATATGTAATAAAATATGTGAGGGAAAATGAACATCTCTATACTTTTTACTGAATATTATTCATTATTCCGTATTCAGTATTCAGTATCCAGAATACAGAGCATTTCTTTCAATGCTTCTATCTACTATCTACTACTAAACGAAGACGAGTTGTACCTCTGCTCCAATGTTTTCATTCCCTCTTATTCTGATGACTTTGCTAACTGACTAGCTGATACAGTATTCTCTCTTGGTTTTGGATAGATACATGGAGAGGGTCAGACCGAAAAAGAAGGCGTTTCTCAACTCTTACATAACTTATAGTCATATAATTACGTTAATAGTGTAATTTAATTCCGACTTTACCTTTGCAGAGCTCTCTAAAGGATTCCAATAGATTGCGATGGCGTTGTGGGCTATCTCATCAATGCAACCAACGAGTCCGACACTGTTTTTTGTATCTGTAAAAAGTTCAAACAGAAGAAAAAAAATTGTACATACATTAAATCATGAAGAGTGCTAACACATTACATATTACAAAAATTCATTTCACAAGACATCATGCTTAAAGTTTAAAGTGCGCGGATGTACGGTGTACGATATACGATGTACGATGTGGTATGTGTGCAAAATATGAATGAGTCAACAGTCAACAAAATGTTACGACTTTTATGATCATCATTATTATCATCAGCACTATCAACAACAACAACAGCATCGTCATCATTAAAAATTCTTGGAGAGTTCCTCCAACAAATTCTCAAAATTTTAAACATTGAAAAAGAGGCAAACAGCAATAATAAAATTAACAATTAGCAAACAAGAGCTATGTACAACATACAACATAATCTCGACTCTGGCTGAACTCAAGTCTCAAAGTCCCAATGAGGCTGATGATGTCAAATGATTCATGAAACATTCTTTCCTTTGCTCCTTCAACCTTCTGAAGAAGATGAAACCGCAGGAGGAAAACTCAAAGATTCAAAGCTCATACATTTGGACTTTTAATAGATTGGAAAAATTAAACGTACTGCTACTGATGAGTGAATTTAATTTTTTAATTGCTATATAGTGTATACTTTGCACACTTTATTATTATTGCATAAAATGGAAGGTAATATGTAATACGTAATAAGTAATAAGAATGAATAAAATCCCAATTACAATACACATTTGAGGTGTTTGGTCAAGACGTTCAAGACAGTTTGACAAAAAAGGGTTGGGCATCATTCAATCCATACTCCATACAGAAAACTTTATTAATATTAATGGCTTGTTTCTCGTTTCACAGTAAAAGTACACAAGAATCAAGGAAAATTTACAGCAGCAACAGAACAGTTGAAAACTCTCCTCTTAGCTTCTTGTAGTGCTAATACAACAACATACAACGTGCATGTGTGTGTTGATACACTCATATTCGCTTAAATGCTGGACAACAACAGAACTGTCTACTGTCTACTGTCTACCGCATACTGCATGAACATTATACATTATACATGTATAATAATATTATTAAATTCAATTTAATTTATTAATTCTGTTTAATAAACTCCAGCCCTCAATCCTCGTCAATAAGACGTAGAACCACAGTGGAAAGAGGAAGAAAATTTTGAGTTTTGAGTCTTTTGTTGTCTGAGAATTCTCTGCATCCTAGTCCCTAGTCATAGACACTGAACAAATATTCACATTTCACACACAAGGTACTAATTAATTAGACTTTGCGTGTGTTTGCTCGTGGAGACTGTAGACTACAGACAGTAGATACATAGATACATAGCGACTTTCAGCAATGTCCAGAGTTCAGAGTGAGAGAAACATCGCCCGAGATAACAATCATCTACATTACAATTATAATAAGTCATTCCTTCTTTCTCTCTTGTTCTCTCTGTGTGTATGTAAAATGGAAGAATGGAAGATTCCATGATACATGTTTATATTATATTGTACTTTATTCTGTATATGGCGACCATCTTTGAGCTTTGAGCTTTGAGACATTTAACTTGAGAGTTGAGACTTGAGACTTGAGACCAATGTAGAATGTAGAAATAAAATATAGCAAAATTGACTCTCCGTCTTTTTCTTTGTCTTTGTACACATTTATTCTTGATGGTTTTGATTCCCTTGTATCCACCATAATAATATTATGCCATACACCATACAGATAGATCCACAAGGTGTATGCAAATGTACTATATAATGCGCATAAACTCATAAGGAATTCTGAGATACGCATAATAGATTAAATATCGGACATGCACAAGACATAGTCTAAAACTTTCAGAGAATAAGTAATAAAACTTGGAAAACATGGAGGATGAAATAGTACAAGATTTTTAACGAGTGATGGATGAACTTGAATTCCACAAGTAACAAACAATTAATCAAGTTCAGAAATGATAAACCGTAGCATTATTATACTTTTGCTCTCATTCACTGTTCTCATGTACAATGTACAATGTATCATTTACAGATACGCGTAATGCCAATACATGTAGTATGTACCATACGTGTTGCACATAGTGCACATTCATACATGTAGACTGTAGACTGAAGACGGAAATCTACATCGATAAGTAATATGCACATTGATACTGACAAGTGAGAGTAATGACTATATATATATAAATAAATTACATATTATACAAAGATATACACAAATAGACAAACAGCGTTAATTGTAGAGCTTCTCACTTGTGAGTTCTAAACTCTAAACTCTAAACGTACACATACCAGTGACTTAATTAAAATTGCAATAAACATTTCCTCTCTGATTTTATGAGAAAGAAGGTTGTATATATAATATATAATATATACTCTATACAAACTACAAACCCATGAACCAAGTTCCAAATGCACTCAAGTTTGTACACCAGTAATATACAGGTATATTTCTATTCACACACTCCATACATGTATAATGTATATTTATAACATGTAATATTAATATCAAGAAGTAAGAAGAGCAAAGCAACAAAGTTACTTTTTTTCCTCTTTCCTTTTCACTCTCACAGACAGACCTGCTTACAAAAAAACATGGAGAGATAAGAAGAGATTATTGTCAGATTTCAACTTTAATTCCAACTCTAATCCGCATACATACATAAGTTGAGTGCACAGTGTACAGAGTATAATAATTCTGGATACACACAGCACACAGCCCAGCTTATAGACACTAGGCAGTAGACACATTGTGCAAATAGTTTCAGTTATAATTATTGTAACAAATAATTATAACAATACTACCAAATAAAATAAAATGAACATGTATAGCATGTGTTTTCCATTTTCCAGCAAACTATCGTAAAGTATCTAGACTTGGAAATCTGAGGAGTAAAGAGTAAACACCTACTGACCATTCTGATTTTATGATAAATATATATCAGTGTATTCATTCACCTAACAATTATAAGAATATTTGTGTAAATTTGCAGATGGTGCTATCCCTATCCATTATCCATATAAAATCTAATCCACACATACAGTATAGAGTACAGAGTATGCAGGAACAATAATATCTCCGACTGCAGTAATAAATAACATTATGCTCACATGCAAACACTCATAGATAAGCATTGTTAGACTTGATTGTTGGATTGTTGTTTGTTAGTTGTCTATATAAATATATAATATAATATAATGTAATATAATATACATACTTATGGACACATATATCCAAAATCCAAAAATGTAATACATCTCAACAATAAACAAAACTCAAAACTATACAGATAGAGAAGAAAGCAAAGTATTACAAATACAGCTACAGATGCGGGTAAGGCTATTGAGCCCAGAGGGTTGATACATGGTCAGTCATAATTTTAACTCCGATACAATCTTTTGAGTAGGTTTGAGTAGGTGAAGCAGTGACTGTCTTTATAGAGAAATACACAATATTTGTAGAGTGTATAGGTGGAAAAAGAACAGAAGAATAAGAAATAAGAAAGGAAACCAAACCAAACCAAAGGGAAAAAAATAATACTGGCAAATAGTCCGAGTAAACTACAAAAGGAAAGAGATGGCTAAGAGTGATAAGATTCGGTTCCAACTTAAAGAAGAAGAGTCAGACACCCATTGCCTTTATTTCTATTTTTTCTGACTTTTCTCAAGTTCCCAAAGAGAGAAACAGAAACAGAAACGTATCTTATATAGAAACCAAAAAGAACAAAAAAAATATACAGAATTTAACATTTACAGCCAATTCATGCCATGTTACTCTTTAACTTCTTCTTTTCCATTTCCATTTCCCATTCCCAATGCTCAACTCTCAACCCCCTGTCCATATGCACTGTATTTCTCTTTCCTTTTTCTGTCCCTCCTCGTCATCAAGACACTCCAAGATCAAACTTGGTGATTGTCTTTTCCCCTCAAACTTAAATACTTGTAAATCCAAATCTACAGACAGACACACAAACACATTTATTATTATGATATCGGCAGCAGTAGGAGTAGGAGTATTGTAAACTGTAAACTGTAAACTATCCCATACTAAAATACACATGACATACCAGATACCAGTATGCATAATACCTTATTATACATGCACGGACTGTTTTCCCGTAAACTACACGACTTTTACTTTATTTTTTTTCTGAATTGCATCAAACAACCCATTAGGTAGTTGGTATTTGTGTTTGGACTCTCATATCCGTAAATGTTAAAAAGTTAAAAAGTTCTGACGATGACGGTTACTCTTTATTTTTTTAACAAAAAAAAGAAAGAAAAAAATCTCCATCTAAATCCAAGAGTCAAATAAAGTTGACTTGAAGCTTCAAGGTAATGGAAAGTGCCTACAAAATATCATAAACCATGTTTGCATCCGTATTTTTATTACTAGGATAAAAAACATGATAGGCTCAATGCTCGATGCTCAACGCTCGATTCTCCATTCTCCATACGACAATAGATGAGGAGGAAAATCCCAAAAGTGGAAAGATTACAATTACAATTGATTTCCAGCTACTACCATCACCATCACCATATTCACTATTATATACACAATAGTCCGTATCCAACAAAAATTCCTCAACTTCCCTCTTAACGATTAATCCCTGTACGTGAGATTGAGAATAATTGCCTCCTTAAAACATTATCACGTGTGTGTTTGCAGGACCAATGTATCTAGTATATAGTAACGATCGTCCACCGATCAACTACTTCTCCCTCTCTTTCTTTCTTAGTCGGCCTACCTGCTACAAATCTCCATTCTCATCCACAAGAATTAATGAAATAAAATGAAACGGAAAAAGTAATGATAGGGATAAATAAATGAAGAAAAAGTGGTAGAGGGGAAAAAAATGTCAATTTAACGTTAGGTAACATGTCCATAAGTTTGCAATCGGTAGAAATTATTGGATAGGAAAATGTACAATGTAAAAGTTTCCGCCTCATCAGATTCAGATTCCGATCAAAGTCCAAGATTAGGTGCTCACTTCAACTTGGATACACTTTTTAATAACATACATTACTGGTACTGGTATATTGTACATTTTACATGCCTTTATCCTATATGTATTGCATTACTTGGACAGAGAGTGTGCTGTGTGCTGTGAGAGAGACCCGTGCATAAATTTTGTAATGTGACATTGGCTTAGGCGATGGGGGAGGTGAGTGTGGATGTGGATGTGTATTTCATACGGATGAGATTAAAGATTCCCTCTATAACACTATAGTACGTATTATAGGTACAGGTACCTTTGCATATATATCGTATATCTACATGTTTGTATGTATTTTCTCCTATTTACTAGCAAAGTGTAAAATAGAGAAAATAGACACAAAAAAACGGCGTTTACAAGGTATAGTATTTTCTAGTAAATGTTTTATAATGACTATGACTACTGCTCGAAAACTAATGAATACTTTCTGGAAACATCTACAATCTACATAGTCCACAGATACATTTTATAATATGATTACTGCATCTTACATGTTATATGTGGAAGATATTAATCGCTAATACATAACCAGAATGCATGCTGTATGTTCTATGTTGAATGTACAAATACATTGGTTAAGATTTAAGATGGATGGACAGAGAAAGAAAAATGTTATAGAAGGTATTCATTGGGCTTGGTTTCTTTCCCCGTTTGTTGTTACTCTCTCCTCTCTCGCCTCTTACTTTTTGAGATGGAAAAAGATGATAGAGGATATGTAAAATGTACAATTTATTATGTACAGGCATACTAGATGCTAGATACTAGATGCTAGATACTATACTACATATTATAGTCATGCTATTGGATGGTGGATGGTGATGTCGATCGAAATAATTAAAGTAAACAGGAGCAGCAGCATTTCAGAGTCGCATCTCATTGATATTCTGTTCGCGGAAAATTGCCGCTGAGGAGGAATCAATTCTTTTTGGCAAAAAAAAGAGTTATGAAGGGGAGTGAGGAGTGAGGAGAGACACAGAGCGAGAGAGAGATGGAGAGAGAGAGGTTGGAAAAATTCTGAATGACGACCAGGGTATGTAAATGTGTACAGAATTGAGATTCGAGATTCAAGATTCAAGGGGTCGTCTAGAGACAGACATAGTGTCGAGTCGATTCAAGTCGTCTATCTCTATCTCTCCATACAAAATCAGCGCACAGTATACTAGCATACAAGTTAATGGATAACATCTATCCTGAATTCTCTGTGGCATTGACTCAATACAAAATACGAAAATGAAAAGGCTAATACCAATAGCGAAAAAGAAACGCACTGTACAAACTCTAAACTCCAAGCTGCAAGTCAGTTAGCTCACTCGCTTCCCTCCACACTCTATACTCTACACATACCAGACTAGGCTAGACTCACTAGACCTGGCCAGGCAGATCTATGCACAGATCTTGGATGCTTGTACACATGATGGTAATGACGAAGATGACCAAGAGGGAATTTTCCCTAGAAAACACAAGCAACAACTACCATCACATCACCACCACCAGCACCACCATCACCAACATACAAACATGCACTGTGCTATAAACTGTAATGTGGTGAATTGAACACGGGGGATCCAATCCAATCCAATCCAATCCAATGGACCCACAAAAGGTCATCAGGTGAATGAACTGATCCGACTTGAAGACACTGACGACTTTAGTTTACTTTTTACTTTACTCTTGCAATACAGAGAGAAAGAGCTAGCGAGGAAGAGGGAGAGAGAGAGAGAGAGAATCTACAGAGTTAGAAGTTAGACAAAAACAGTTTTCCTCATCGTAAAAATTGGCATATGTATGGAAAAAAATTATATGACTTGATTGTGCACATCACTCTGCATCTGAGACACACCACCACTCTTGTTGCATAGTTACCTTTTTATATAAAGTTTGTGAATCTATGTACTAACAGTAGTAGATGTAATAGTAGTAGTAGCCATAGTGTTGAAAGAAACAGCATCTCGTAATACGTAATACATATATATTATGTACAGACTATAGACAAATGCATTACTCCTCAATTGATCTCCTCCACTCACTAATACTTTTATGAACGCCACATGCATATCAGTCTATCCATCTATCTATCTATCTATCTATTCATCCATCCATCCATCTTTTCAACTACTACTGTCTGCTATTTCCACAGATATGTGCAAAATGTACAATGTACAGTGTACATATCCGCATACACGTACGTATACATGCACACATTTTGTGTGTAATCCATTATGATGATGCATACAGCCAACAGTGAACAACATCTATCATTATACTTTATACTGTTCAAGTGATACTCTCATAATGACTCCACAAATGTGTCTTTCCATTTTTCTCTACTTCCTACTCTTAATTTTGACATGTAGGATAACAGTATATATCATTACAAAATGTAAAGTGGACGGTTGAATTTTTTTTTATTATGATGATTATATGACAATGTTGTACGTAAACTACAGTATATTATATTACGTTATGGTATATCTAATATACGCTCAGATTGTAGCGTGGATAAATGAACACTGAATCTGAATTCTAACCAATTAAATTGCTACACTAAATTTTAAATTCCTTCCTCGATTCTCAATTCTCAATATTCTCGAGTCTTGAGTCTCGAGTAACAGAATTTTTTTTACACAAAAACATTTTCATACTATCTACTGTCTACTGAAAAAGAGGAACTTTACAAAATGATTTTGAACCTATTGATTGTAAATTATAAAAAGGATTAAAATCAAGTACACTTTTTGAAATATTTTGAAAATATAAAATATTATACAATATTATACAGACGGAGACGTCAAGTAAAACAGCCCATCTATAATCTATAGTATACAATTATTATGAATACAGGGTGAAAAAAACAAGTGCATGCCCTTTTCTCTGTACAAAGTACAAATGTATCTAGTATCTATCTATAATGTATAAGGTTAAAGTTTGAAGGTTTGAAGGTTTGAAGGTTTTAAGTATTTATATTTTATATCATTCTAATACGTTTCTGTCTGTCTCTCTAGAGTCTGTCTCTTTTTTAGTTCATTGGTATCTGGATCTTTTACTTTGGTAGGTAGTAGGTAGATAGTAGACATGCTATTATTGTTTTTATTTTCTATTAAAAGGATCCAGATGAAATGCTTTTTTTTGGGGGGGGGGGGGGACCTTCAACCTCGATGCTATTTATTACGCTTGTGTGGATTGTGGATGTCTGTAATGAATGATGAAGGGAATATCAGTAGACAGAGAAAAGACAGTATTTATCTATGTATCCTAATTCCTAAAATAATACATGGGAAATTACAATCACAATTCTTTCATAGAACAATCGAATCGAATAAAGTAAATGATTTGATTCAAGACTCTAGACTGTAGACTCGAAAGACCCTAAGTACAAAGTAATATGTAGTCTACGAGTAAAAACTATTGGTTGTAACAAAGATACTTTTGGTATTTGGTGTTTTGATGTATCCCAAAATACAAAATACAAAATATAAAAGTACTTGTAGTAGAGATTATTGCTATTATTATTGTATTATGAGGAACCCTTCCTTTGAGTACTACTCTGGAAGCAATGATACCTGAATAAGGTATAACTTTTTTAAGTGTGTGTATTTGCTATTTGGATTCATCATAAATATATACATGTTCAAGTTGTTTTGGAAAATAAAAAGAAACATTATTACATAAAATTAGGAATTAGAGAAACTGTGAGAGGAGAGAATAATATTTGATGAGGGAGACGAATAGAGTCAAAGGGAGGGTAAGATTGAGAATTGAGAGAGAGACGGAGACGGAGATGGAGAAGAGCGGAACAGATAGAAGAAGAAGGAGTAGTGGTATAGGAAAAGGAGAGCACAGTGCTAATAAATGTAATATCGCAGTCATTCTCTTTTATCAGAAATTGAGTAGCCTCAAAGAAACATAATGATATTCTTGTACTGTGTAATTTGGAGCAATTGGAAATTCTCAAACACTTCTTTCCTCCTGGCTATCCGTGATCCGTACATATTTTCATTGGAAAATCACACAAATAAATACATGGATGTATACATAATGTATATCCATGTACACAATACACACTGACTCCCATTACTATTACTACTCGGCCACAAACTTATACATTCATCTAAACTATTTATCTGTCTATCTATCCATCCATCTATCCATCTGTCCCTAATTCATTTCATTATACTATACAATATTATTCAACATCTATCAAATGGCTAGTCGAATACAGATGTATGCTGTTCCTTGCATTGGTTTGGAGTTTGGATTATTATACTTGTATAGGTATTGAATTCCTTAAAACTTTGTGTCTATCGTCTTCAAAATTCTCAGGACTTATTTTTCTTACGTTTTTTTCTTCTCTCTCTTTCTTTCTCTCTCTCTCTCACTCACTCTGTTTTCCAATCCCACACCCCAATGATAATAATTAAGCGCAATCACTGCGTATCATGTTTGGTCTTTGGTCTTTTGGTCGGTCTTACCTGCATCCAATATCCGTTGTTTTACACTGTGTTGCCTTCCATGCCAAAATTGCCACGCTTTGATTTCGTCTTCGGGAGACTTTTCTTCTCGAAACACTAGCATCACCACCGTCTGCAATTATAATAAAAGAAACAACACATGAAAACATTTTAAATCATATTTTATTCACTCACATTCCAATCAAATCTACGGCATCCGTTATGATTCATAATTCATAATAATAAATAATTCAAGGTAATATGAAGAATAAAGATGGAAAAAATGTACAATGTACAGTGTAATATGTAATGTACAATGTGTTAGGCAGAACAATATTATTACACATTACATATTTTTCACATATTCCGCATTCACGTTTTCAAATTTTATGCCTTATATTTATATGGTATTTTCAATAATATTTTTACACTTTACACCTTCTCATTTTCATTTTGAAGACACGTAGCAATATCACACACAGTAAAGTCATCAAAAACATTCCGTATTTTCCCCACATTATTACGTATATTCTACAGAGAATTTGTTGTTGTTTTTGTTGTTATTATGCTTTCAAGTGTTATCTGTCTTGTCCATTGTTGGACATGTATTAGAAATACAATAAAACATGAAGTAATATCCACAACATATAGTTGAATAAATAAATAAATAAATAAACCGAGCTTATTTTTCCCACCCCGTTGTACAAATATGCATTGGAGAGAAAATAAAATGCATGAAATTTTATACTAGTACCTTTCGGAAATTTATTGAAGCGTATCATCCAAACAAAAGGATGTAGAGTCAATATGTAGCGTGTAATAGAGGTAATGTGGAGATGGTAGATTGTTGTAGATCGTATGTAGATAATAATGTGTCATGAAAACATTCATAGTCATAAGTCTCTTCATTTAAGGAAGCCTTTAATATTATTATTATATAATATATAAGCACCATGACTATCACTATGAATGATGACCATGTTGCAGTTTCTTCGCATATACGCACAAAATATAACACATTATATACAACAATATACAATAAAATGACTCATGACTCTGAGAATTGTTTTTTTGTAGCTCTTTTGTATTTTTTTCCAAAAAAAAAACAACAAAGCTTTGTCCAAAATATTATGATACCTATAGCTTTTCGTACTAGAGATATTTTGCACTATGCAATTTTCTTTTGTTACCATGAAATTATTAAGTTTAACCTTTGTATCTATTATCTATCTACTATTTACTACAATTTACTACTTATTACTTATACAGCATACATGCATAGTACATACACTGCGCATCAGACAATCAGACAATGATACAGCAAGACTACTTTAAAGTTTACTTTAAACTCAACATTCAACACATAATATATTATGATAATGTAAGGCCGTAATATGAACATGAACTTTTCTAAGAAATGGGAATCAATCGGATTTTTCCATGTGTATAAATTTAATGACCATTCTAAAAAAAATTTGCTATTTTTCATATTATGTAAATATATAATAAACTAATGTTTTTTTCCAATTGTTCATGATTCATGAATAATACGTAAGACGTAAGACACACACAAACACACACAATTATTGCAAGTTCACAATTCACATTCTACTTCCCATGACGTTATAGGTTATAGTCCCTTTCACACTGTGGTCAACATGAATAACGAATAACTAAAACATAAGCCTACAAGTAAAACAATATGCACACACACACAAACAGTGTACAATATAATTACTGCCAGTTGACTACCAAATTAGTTTTATTAGCATATAAAGATTAATTATTTTTCTTTTTCTCATTTTTTTTCCTCGTTATTATTGCTTTGAATTAAAAACTTCTGTAATAAGTATGCATGGAATTATATGACTGTATTGTATATTGTATATTTATTATTTCTGTATAATTTTCATGTATGAGTGCCTAATAAATCTTTTAAATGCAATATTAGAATTTCTATATAGTCACAACAACAAGGTTGTGTATACGTATGTTTGTATGCATGAGAAATGAGAAACAGCTCAACACCTTTTGATTTCTGATTTCTGATGCACACTGTTTGACATTATATAACAGACAATATACCATAGTGTACAATGCACAGTGTAAGTACAATGTAGAGCCAGTGGCGACTTGTGCGATAACAGAGAGAAGGTGAAGTAAATGTATGTATCTACTTAATTAATTATGACTCTGTATATCGCCTTGTAGCCGACAGTGTCTACTAGACTTTATTGTATGGACGAGGATATCGCTGTAATCGTGGATATGGTTACCAACTGCGTTTGCGTTTGTAAAGTCAATTGTAATCCCAATTCAGATCCATTTTTCTTCTTTCTTTTGTGCCGTACTCTGTTTGTATAATGAATAATGAATATTTTCAATATACATGGCACACGACAATGCAGTTAAAGCACATTAATCCACATACACTCATAATATTATTAGTACAGAGTAGCGTAAATGGCAAATTGTACACATCCTTCTGTCTCTCTCTGTCTCTCCATGCATAATATATGAATGCATAATTTGTCAATAAGGAAGTGTTAATTGTACTTGCACAAACTCCCCTCTCACTTCCAATGACTTTGAGCGCAAATCATTTTCATCTTGTTCGATGTTCAATCTATACTCCATAAAAACCAATATCTTACGTTAAAACATATACAACTGTACATACTACACACATGTGCATATTCTATAAATTATGTTAAAGTCTCATTTTTCATTTTGTTTATCGCAAACTCTTTGTTGCATTTGTTTTGCTCCGACTTTGTTATAAATGTTATAGATATTATAGTACACAAGAGAGGTAAATACACCAATGCTTTCTTCATTTATTATTTGTATGAAAGAACATGTAAGAGATTCCCTTCTTCTTAAATTCATATATATTATTAAATACATCTTTCTTGCACGTCTTCATAATATACCTTGTTACTTGATTTATGTATAATGTATATATATATATACATATCCATATGAATATGAATATGAATATGAATAACTAAAATCAAATACCAAATACAAATTAAGCAGTCACAAGTCAACTTGGTACACATGCATGTACTTATGATTAGCAATATGTACACTGTGAAAATATGAGAAGATCGTTCAGCCTATAAATTGCAATTTAATTTTATTCAGCGCAAAACCATAAAAGTGTACTGTATACTGTATACATGCACTTTGTTGTTTATCACTCCACTCTATTGCATATTGTGTATACCAGACATTTGCGTATTGGTTATAAACATACATCCAGCTTATACACTAGAAACACACATTTGGTCTACACACAATCAGTGTTGGTACTTTGGTTTGCCTCTACCTCTACCTCTACTCTATTTTTTTTAGAGGCCGAGCCTCTACCTCTACCT
>JAQGBH010000720.1:0-43582 GCA_034698265.1 Sminthurinus aureus
GTGAATGAGGGGACGGTTGGGATGATGGATGTGTAGGAGATGGTCTCATCGATGAATTCTTTGGGAAGATACAATATATTATACAATTATATATAGACACAATTACATGTATAATTTTTAACTTTTATAATGATAATTTAATTATATCACTTTCAAAAACTCATAAAACATTAACAATGATATAATATTATGTACTTCATTCATTGGATTACTAATACCACTACTTCAAGAATACTACTAGAACAATAAGCATATTATTTATGATTCTTATTACAACTAAAGACAGGAAAAAATAAATTTCAGTTTCAAATTTATTAGTAATTAAAATAGTTTATATAAAAACTTACAGGAAAAAATCCGGGTGGCATAGGACCTCCAGCCATATCTCCGGGCGGGATTTGGGGACCGGGACCCATGGGACTTTGGGCTGGTCCGGCATTCTAAAAGAATTAGTAAAATAAAAATTAAATGTCATAGTTTGCATAAAATAACAATACATTATAATATGTCTAGTTGTATTGTGATGGCTAAATTCTACGTAATATAGTGTGGTGGCTAAATTCTACGTAATATAGTGTACCAGATTATTAAAGATAAAAGATAAGATTATAGCTTTAAAAAAGTGGAAAATCGATAAGTCAAATGATTACTGTAATATATAACATTTATACGATTCATATAATCAATACAACATATTTATACACATATGCATATATATGAATAAAATACTTACGTGAGCAATGCCGTTTACGCCGTAACCTGAATTCACGAATCCCTATATAAAATAACATTACATTATTAGTTGCATATTATATATATATAATATATATATATATGAGTACACACAAATAATAGTTTTTTTCTAAATTGTTTTTTTCTTGTGAAACACTATGTTATACTGAAGTAAACAAACATCCAATGTCGAAAAATACAAAACATTTGTATTCATTCAATATGATATATTCCATAATAATGAAACTAATGTTTTCATTTTGATGTGTACAATAATTTTAATACAGAAAAAATATTGTATATTTACGTAGTCATGAAAGGCTTTGGCTTCACTAGAATGTTCACATGTGTCTCGTCTTTCCGGTGCTGCACAATACAGGTCCCAGAATACACTAAACAATTTACAAATAAAAACAAAGATTTATTTAAGATAATGTACATGAAAATAACATAATGTTACATTCTTGATTGAAAATAAGTACAGTGTAATAATGACAATTAAGAAAAGAAAAATTAAGGAATAATGACGTACCACCACCACGAATGTAAAAAACCTGGCGGTTCTCCTAATGTGATATTCTAAAATTAAAATAGTCAATCAAAATCAACACCAACACACAACATGTTATAATATATATAATCTTGCATTCAGTACAAATTACAAATCCCATAATATAATGTATATGATCATCAAAATGGAACAAGTCAAACAGTAAATAAAACGATGTATTTTTTCCTTGGTAAAGAACGCATTATTTACCTTTTCCCAGCGAATCTGTAAAAATAGAAAAAACAGATAAAACACAATTAGTTTGACATTTGAAATCTGAAATGATATTGACATAATAAATTTTCAAAGTATTAAAAATAAAATCCAGTCATAATTCGGAAACAAATATATATTTCATTTCTCTTCATTCACCATAATATGTAAATAAGAAATAGGTCCGTCATATGTCATGTAAAGCTAACAAATCTTTGAAACTATTTACTTTTTAAACAAAATACACAGCGGACAAAGATTGATCCAACATTTGCATTATATTTATAAGAAGATCGAAATGAACACGTGTAGCGTGTACCATCACATAACACATGTAGTGCATAGTATAGCATGCGACTATATTTGATGAAGATATGAAGAAGTAAAGCGTGATGATTTTGTAGTGATTACACAGATTACAGAATTAATTACAAGTACACGTACATTGATGAACAATAAATAAATACGTGCCCGGAAGAGTAATCAAACAGAAAATATGTCAACCTACACAAATTTTTTTTTGACTTTGTAGCATCCTCCAAATGCAACAACCATTATACATAATGCATAATATATTACAGCTAGATAGACTGTCAACATTGTAATGCATCATCTATGTATCCGTAGATGTCAAAATATGGAAAAACTTTTGGTACTTAAGTACCTGTTCCGTCACCATTACATCTCAAACGTGGTACTTTTGTTTTGACAAGTAAGTTTATATAGGTAATAATACCCAAGACAAAGTGTACACTTGCACATTTTCCAAGTCATTGTCATTTGTTTGAAAGAAAACTTTTTGTACAATGGGAGAATTCGGCTAGTGTAATATTATAAGGTGTCAACAGGTTGGTGGTAATTGACCTCTTTCTCGTTCATTCATTAGTTCTATCTATTAATCTATTAATGGAAGCCATTCTCATTCTATTCTTTCACATGGGCATACATACAATATTTTCGATACCCCCCCCCTTTCTATCCCAAGAGTAATACATGTAAACATATAAACCATTTCTACTGTCTATACATTGTATTTTATGCTGTATGTGTTTTTATTAGTATAATGTACTTGTCAGAAAAAATACAAATACATGCGTATATTTAAGAAAATGTATTAGATAATACAATGATAAATTTATCTATTTTTTTTACTCAAATAATGAGCATAGATGTATTTAGCAAAAAAAATTACAAGTACCGGTATGTAGAGATATATTATATGTACAGTCTATACCCAAGATGAGGAAAATTTCATGCGTACCTACATCTTTGTACAGATATACCGGCATAACGTTTTAAATTTATTCAACTTGAAATAGCTAAAATGTAAATCTTCATGTACCTCAACAGTACTAAAACTATAAAGTACAATCACAGCCCTTGAAACTTTTTTTCAGGTGGTTCCTTAAAAATAGTGCATGTCTATAAGTACACCATGTAAAATGGATATAACGCACAATGCATGATATTATACAAACTTTTTACACTTTTTCCACTTCAAGTTTATATTATTATTATATCAACTGTACTCTGTACTTGTGTTCTGTCTCTAGATTCTAGATCCTAGATTCTAGATGTATATAGTAATAATTACATTGAAGAGATCATAGACAAAGGAAAGAAAGGAGAATAAGTTACATACAAGTTAAAATTAAGTGAAGCATATCCATTTTATTATACATACGTATACATATACACAAGTATGCATGGACAATGGACAATGTACCATTTACACAGTACACGGTATAAGGATAATCATGTTCTTATTTATTGTGCCAAAGACATGGAAAGATCACCTTATTGAAAAAAAATATTTCCCCGCGTTGAAGACAACACGGACTGTGCGAAGATATGGATAGAGGATGATCAAGAAGAAGAAGTCAAAGAAGTTGTTCTCCTGTACATGGGAAATTTACACATGGCCTTGCGTTCAGATTTTTTTTTTCTTCCTCATCATCATCATTATTATCATCATCATGATCAAGAAGAGACGAAGGAACCACCCTAACATTAGAATATGTAGTGGAGCATATTATTATTACATACTTCTATCTTCTATATATGCATGACTATTATATGTATACATTGGTGGAAGACATTGGAAAGTCAAGAAGATACTGAAAAAGAGAGAGAGAGAGAGAGAATTTGTGAGGGAGAGAAGAAAAAGAAGAGACAACGAGAATGTGAAAAAAGGGAAGAAGAGATGATGATAGGGCCCTGAAGCCTTAAGATTGAGTTTGTACATAACTATGGTCTATGCATACATACATAGATGTGTATTTGTACATATAAAAATCAGTATATATGTATGCTCTTCTAAATTTTAGTCTTCTTCTTGTTCTTCTTTTCCACTGACTGACTGACTACACACACACACATACTACCACCACGACGACGAACACTGTACACGGTAGAATATGAGAAGATGAGAGCACATGGAAAAGAATTAGAAGAGGAAAAAGAAGAAGGATAAGAAGGATAAGAAGAACAAGCAGCAAGTACATTTTACAAAAACTCTCTGGTCGACTACGTTGCCTATATCAACCGAGTAGAATATCGTTCCTCCCCGCCATGGGCATCGTGTGGATTCTCCCAGCTAGAAAACCAACCAACCATCTCCAACTTGAATTCTCACTCATATACACATTCTCTCTACCTTTCTTTCTCCGCTATTCAGAGTTCTGTACAGTTCTGTACAGACTAACTGACTGAATGGTGTGTTTCATGTACTATGATGATTCTTTTGGAAGAAAACCTCTGCCACTTCATTGCCGGTGGACAACAGAATGAACAAGAAGAATTCTTTACTTGTCGCATCCTTTCCGTCAACTAATAATTGGTTACCAGTTACAAGTTACCAATCATCTATACAAGACAATACACAATGTTTTTCAAACTTTCAAGCAAAATTTTGTAATTTTACCAGTGGAAAGAAATACAAGGATACACACAATATTCACTCTTTCTTTCTTCCTTCTTTTTCTTTTTTTTTTTAAAAAAAAGACAAGTACATACATATACATATAACAAAAAAAATGTGCTTCATGGATATATTCTAGTACGTTCATGGATAGAGTATCATCATGTGTATTTCCATTGTGATTCGCTACTATCTCCTACAATATACAATGTATACAGCATACTGTAAACTGTACTATCACCAAACCAAGTAAAGATCCAAAGAGAAAGAGTGAGAGAAAGGGATAAAAAGAGAGAGAGAGTCTTAGTCAAGAGTCTCCGCTAAACTCATGTATGTATTGATTTTTGCACCCGGCTCATGTCTGTTCGTCTCTTGTACTCTTGTACTTTCTCAGTTCTCAGTCATCTCAGTCCTACAGCGTAGTAGTTTGTAGTTTGAACATACATTCATGCATACATATGCACGTACGTCAGTGCACATACGTGTACATTGTACACTAACCTGTATAAATGTACATGTATATCCCACGAAATCAACCAACCTCTGGCTGGAGTTTTGACGACGGTCGAAAATTTCTCTCCTTCCTTCCTCGACTCTTTTCCCCTCTCTCTTTCTCTGCCTTCTTTCCTTCTCTCTAGCTATCTATCTAGCTATACCAACCAAACAAACGAACAACAGTGAACACTAGTTGTAGCTACTAGCTACTACACTGTTAAACGTAGAGAGCGCTGCCACTCTCAACCCGCCGCGTCAATACTCGTCCAACTCCCAGCTACCAACTTTCTTCCTCTTTCTCCTTGCTTCCGAATACACTTGACGCCATTCCTACTAGTAACATAGATACATGGTACATGCGTATGCATACTGCAAAATTTACATAGTTACGTATTCCTCTCTCTTTCCACTCTCTTCTACTTTCTTCCATAAACCAATCCACAATGTAACGTGAATCAAGCGGTGTAGGCAAATCATAAATATTTTAATACAAAGTACATTCTATACTCTATATTCTATAATCTATCCGTTTCCCTCTTTCTCTCACCTATATGTACGCTCATTGTTCATGCTTCACATATGGATGTGAATGTATTTTATAGGCATAATACATAATAGTTATAATATAATCATCATAAATACTCAGGTACTTCTGGTATTACTCACAAAAAGTTTACATTTTATAATATAATACACCTTTGACATGATGTATAAATTTATGATATGCATGTAAAATGTAAATCAGCATGTATCTCGACTCTCCACATATTATATATTATGTGTTATGTATATTACCGTGATAATAAAATAAAAAAATTTAAAGTATGAACAAGTACTGGAAGGTTTGACAGTCGTAAAACATAATAATATAAGTACTCTTCACGTTTTTCATTGTAAATCGTCAGTATTATGTATTATGTATTACGAATTACAAACTAGGAACATCTATCCATTCATAAAGTCGCACGAGTTTCACTAGTTAAATCCCTGTACACTGTTCACTGTTTATTGTACTTGCATATATTTTTTCTCTATTCAATTTTAATGGGCATTTGTAGCAATTTTATTTATACTAAACCTGTGGACTGTATGCATTAATTCTAAATTCTAAATCCTTCATAATTCATAACATCATCTTTATAATATTCAATATTCTAAATTCTAATACATCTACTTTATTTACATAGAGGTATGAAATTTTATTGAGGTGTACGCATTTTTTCCTCATCGTCAATCGTCATTTAGTCTTCCGTGACACAGTGCTATATATCGTGTATCATACGTTCTATATCGTACACACTGCACACTACACTTATTTCACTATGGTCACAAACTTTAACCTTAATATCGGAAAACCATACACAGAACGTGTGCATAGCACACAGCACACTGTTTTATTATCCTTTATTTGTGCAAGTAGTATGACTAGTTTCATACATCACACACCACACATCACACATGCATTTTGCATATCATGTATATAGTCAAATTATATATTATGAGATATAGATTTTTCTCATGTTTACAGTTTACATGTTACCGTCATACATAGAAATTGGACAAAATAAAGGGTACGTCCGTCCGTCCGTCTTTTCTGACCACGTCACAAAATATTGTACAAACTATCCACAAACCTTCTTGGACTCTACATCTATTCTACATCCTATAGTTCATGGTTCATACTTCATAGTTCCATGTACACATACAGGAAATTTAATACACCTTTAAAACCAAGAATGCTACGCGTGTGTACAGTGTACGACGTATGAAGTGTGAAACTTCTTAGATACATTCTCATTTCTCATAACTACTTCTATCGACACAGAAAGTTGTAAAACACTAGGGAATTTTATACGGCATACCTATATAACATTATATTATAATAGATTAGTAGTGAGACAGTGGAAAAGGTGACAAGTTATCCACAATCAACAGTCTATAACTTATTGCTTCCAAAATATGACAGATTAGACGTATATAATATTTTGTATACATGAGTGTTTTATTAGTTATTAGTTTTATAATTAGAATATTTTTATATAGATGGTGGAGGTTTAAATTTTGAAGATAAGTTAGGGAATAATGACCTCTTCTCCTTTTAACTTATTTGACGCAACCTTGTTCTAAATTTTTTAAATTAGAAATTAGAGCGTACCCTAATATTTAGCAAACTCTCCTCTCCTCCACTGTATTTTACTTTATTTTATTTTTTCTTTACTCAATCATACTTTTGCCATTACAAATATTATAATATTGTACAGTAAACTATATTAAACTGAGCGTAATAGGTAGTATAGTATAGTAGGACGAAGAATACTTTGATATGTTCCACATGTTTAACGAGGTCATGTACTCAAACTTCAAACTACATGATACATGACACAGACAAAAGTATCAGAACTAAAAATATACATATACATATGCATGTGTGTGAGTGTGTATTAAATAAATAGACACACGCATGTACATACATACATAGATAATATGTACACACATTTATTCTACAAGCATACAAAACTTTCTCTCAAGTAGGAGAGGATACATAAACGCATTTCTACACGACGAGTGCTCTACACTCTACACTCTACACCCTACCCTCCACACACAGACACATTTGTTCCATAGGATGCAGTGTGCTTAGTGCTTATACGTATACATATAGGCAACGCAACACGTTGCACGTGCGACTCAAACAAAAATGTAGACATATTCAGTATTCTGTTGACTCTATTTTTGAGCAATCAAAAACTGTTTTTGAACGCACATAATAAATACATATATACACTAAAAAAATATATATAAAGTATGTACTTTATGAAATGGACTTGGTATTGCATTGTAGTCTGTGTACTGTGTTACACAAAGTAAATAAAAATGGTAACGTAAGACAATAACCAAGAAATAAAAGTATGCAAAGTAGTTCATCCAAAACAGGCCTCAGATTCTAATTTCTAATCTAACTCTGTAATCAAATCGAGTTGTTGATATAATATGTAACAATATTATGTACAGTGCATAGAGCATAGAGTACAAAGTAGGAATTTGTTCCATTTTAAAACTATGAACAGGCACACTTGACACTTGTCCAAGCATGAGAAAGTAATCTTAACAGTCAACAATGTAAACATTTTTAAAAAGTAAAAAGATTTTCATTGATTCATTGGATTGGATTGGAAATCAATCACAATCAGCCATCAAATACATTCTTGCAAGTACACAATATAATATTATACATTGCCAAAATAACTGACATGGTCCAAAGAGAAATGAAATAATATGTATCATTTTCCTATGCATAAGTTATGATTTCTGCATAAATTATTTGAAAAAAAAAATTGTAGCTTACCTCAGAAAGGAATGTTTGAGCCGCCTTCGATGCCCCTACATGTAATAAATACTCATATACATACAACGCCAGTCTGTATTGAAAAAAAAACAAGAAAAAAACATTATATAAGAGATAGATTAATGTCAGTTTACATTTGCTTCCATCAATCACTCTGCCATGAACATTTTAAACTATACTTAATCATTAATACTTAATGTATTCACAATTCATTCCATACAACATGAATCAAAATCAAACTCAAAACTCAAAAATCAACATTTAATTCATGATACAATGATACAAAAAAAATTCCAAAATTGATAAGGTTTCATACTTTTCTCGTGCTTGAGCGTCGGAGGGCACCGCCGAGCCCTTCCCTTTGGCGTACATCGTGGCACTTGGTGACGCAGTAATTTTTGCGGATCGGTCCACACGAGAGACTATTAAAACTTTTTAAATCTGCCGTTAGAAGCTACGGCTATAACGCCGTACATGTCAGAAATCTAGAAGAAGAACAAGAGAACAGTAGACGAGAAAATTAAAAACCAAGGTACATAATAATATAAAATATAATATTATACATATTATAGTCACATTACATTTGACAGACATATACATACACAATGCCATGATTTCTTCATCCCATACCCCATTGATCATACACATTTGATAAAGCAATTCTTCTCCACATATTGTGTATCAAGTACGTTACCGGTACGCGCGCTATTTTTCAGTGTTCAGTGTGTCTAGTATCTACACATTTGTGGTAAAAGAAACGGCCAAGTTCATTCCTGTATCCTTGTTTAAGGACGAACAAAGACGTAGTTTTGTTTTATTTATGGAACAATGTGTGTAAAACAATAATAGCAACATCAATATTCAATATGAATGTATTATTGAATTATTGATCAAACATATCCAATATCCCACCTTCTATCATTTATCATTGTTGTTATTAATCGAAATTAGACCCTAATAAGAGTAATAATAATAATAACAACAACATTATCTAAATAATCTTATACATTGACATTTAATCCTCTTCAAAACTAGAGACTTTATTCCTCTTGCATGTACAATTTATAATGTATGAAATTATTGTTTTGCTTTTTTTCTTCTATTATTTGAAACCATGAACTATTTGACTTGTCTCATCTTTCATAATAAAAAAACAACAGTTTATGTTACAGTGTACATTATACATGTCTTGATAGACTAATATTACATACATACATATTATGATTGCTTTAAACGTTCATCAAATTCCAAGAGCATTGAACCATTCACTTAAACATCTTCTCTTGCTTCTTTTTCAGTCTTCTTTACATACTTTACAGAATTTTCTACCCCTAACCCCTCCCCCCCATTTTACACCATATTCTATTCTATATTTCTATATTCTAAGCTACTTGTTTTATGTAAAGTGCATATACAAACAAAATATGTACATAAAAAGTATATAAATATACAAGATACAAGAGTACACATAATAATATAATATATTTTTATATGTGCAGAAAGTACAAAATAGTATATGTTGTACATACTGCATATAAGCAGAATTACAATCATGCTCCTATTATTATTTTGCTCTTTATATGTAATATAATATATACCATGTTCTCTACAATTTAACCACTATAATGGATATCATGTGTATCGTACATGTAATTTGTAATATATTATGATATATCTACTATTTACACATATGCATGTGCGTAGTTATTTTTCTTTCCTTCTTTCATATTCTCCTGGAAAATGACAAAAGCTAGCTGCTAGCTTACTTTTGCTTGCGAGTAAGCTTGCTTGCTTGCTATGAGCTAGCTAGCTTTTTTCTAACCATCCTTACCACTTTTGACTAGGAATACTAACAGTATAAAATGTATGTTCAATGTTGGACATAATACATAATATATAGAGGAAAAGAGAGACTTAAAGAAACTCAGAACTGAGTGTAACGTGATTTCTCATCGTAGTTTTCCCTTAATGCGCTTCATTCTACTGGATATATATGTTCTATGTTCTGTTCTATACGCAGTACAAAATCAATAGGTTTGCTCTATGTTGAAAGCACGCAGTAACAGAATTGGATAGAGACACCAAAATACGAAATACTAAAGAGAGACTCTGCGGCGAAGATACTACTACGAACTACGACTACACAATACACAACTACCGTACTTTCTGTGTTTAAAATATACCCATACTTGTATTATCATATAATATACCTTCAGTATACCTTGGTTTTGGTCTTCTTCTGTTTCTGGTTTAATTCTACTTTGCTGTCAATTCTATTCTGTTCTTGTATAATAATATAAAATATATAATATATAGTAAACCAGTAAAGCCATTGCTTAGGAATTATACGAATGAAACAAATTGTGCACTAGTGTCTGTATCTATCTGTTATATAAATGTAATATTGTCCTTAAGATAGATATATATTATGAATCTTGAATATGTATATGAGTGTGGTATACCTTTGATTCTTATACAATATATTTTTTTTAAATCAAAATACATGGATATAGTATAATATAGTCTACCTTTACCTGTGTATACATATATGTATATATGTATATGATACAGATATATGCAAAAAAGGAGGTTTTTTGTCTTAAAGTATCTTGTCTCTTTCTTTAAAATCTCAAAAAGGTGTACATTGTATAAAACTGAGATGCTACTACTGCTGCTGATGATGATGATGATGAGACAGTCAAAAAGACAGACAGAGTCAAGTCGATACACCTATATTATGATATATGCAAACAGAAGAGAGAGAGTGACAGTGAGAGAAAATTCAACTAGGGTTGTACATGTATAATATATAA
The DNA here is from genome assembly GCA_034698265.1 of Sminthurinus aureus. Taxonomy (NCBI): domain Eukaryota; kingdom Metazoa; phylum Arthropoda; class Collembola; order Symphypleona; family Katiannidae; genus Sminthurinus; species Sminthurinus aureus. The sequence goes on from JAQGBH010000720.1 coordinate 11,070, forward strand.
TAGAACATGTACTTCAGAAAATATCGACAGGAGGATGATGATGTGAGTTCTCTCATCATCATCATCATTATCATCTCTTCTTTTTCTTCGTTTACTTCATCATATATATATAGGATGAACATCACCATCATCATGTTCATAAAGCAGTAGAGTTCAGTTCACCAGAAGAAGAAGGATATTACATATTATTATTATTATTTGTATACATGATATACATACATGTGCATTCTCACATACGCATATATTATAACTAAAACCAAAAAAAAAAAAAAATCTTACACAGCTACATGAATGCACTAGCAAGCTGAATTGAGTTGAGTTTGAGTTTTAGGGTGAGTAGATTGTAGTACCTATTGAATTTTTTTGCTAAATTATGATGACTGCACAAGTGCCATACGTACATAGTTTTGTAGTATGTACATTACAAAATGTGTAAGTACAACAAGTGCATGATGATGATAAGGGCATCAGAATAGAGAGAGAGAGAGATAGAGAAGATGAGGATGAAGCACCCAACGGGCACATACATATAAATTCAAGTATAGAAAACAGTCTAGATTTAGTATTATAATACTCACTTTATACACTGCTAGATCAGGAGTTCCTCTACCTACAGTACCTATCTCCAAACAACCAGAAAGGGAATACTTTTACACACAAACACACACACTTTTGTACATGTATAATATACTATGTACTACAAAAAGTATATTATTTGATATGACTACACGATTCTAACTCTATAACTCTAATACTAGCAGCAGCAGCGGTAGTAGTAGTAGTTACTTACATCAGTAATACTGATTCAGTTATACATTTGTGTGTGTGTGTGTGTGTGTATGTATTCATATTGTACATATACAACATGTAGTGTTATATTTTATATCCTTTTCTCTCTCTCTCTCTCTACAAATATCTCTCTCTCTCTTTGAGAAACATATCCTCTCTCAAAACCCTGACTTGGGAAAATATTGAGCGTGGACAGAGATGGTTCAGGGTAAAATTTTACGTGTGTATTACACACTGACTATGTGTACAATGTACAATGTAAGTGTGTGTGCATATATTCTCTCACTCTTTTTCAGTCTCTCTCTATAGTCGGAAAAGGATGGTCCCCAATACGTCCTCCGACCCATCGCAGTTGCCATATTTTTGAAGACAAGTTTGCACTAAAAAGGTTGAAACCGCGCTATGAACTCCGTCCTTACGACCGCTCTCCGCACATTATTACATACAAACCGTCGTCGTCTTTTCCTCTCTCTCTGTCTCTCTCTAATATTCTGTCTCTTTTTTGTATCCATACACATACATATATAACTACACATTATTATAGTTACTCGTCTATTTTTTCTGTACAAATACTAATCTCAATTATTTTATTTTTTTTCTCTTCTCTCTCTCTTCCTCTCTTTCCTCATACATGTAATAATAATAATACATTTAGCTATTATCATGATATTGATGCATGTACTTGTTACTGCTACTACTACAATTTTAGCTAAAACTATTAGCTAGTGTTTATTTTTCAGTTATTTCAATATCTTTTTCTTGTGTTATTATATTATTATTATTATTATTGTCTTTAGTATTTAAGACATAAAATATTATACCTTTCCTAGTACTTGTTTTTCATAAAATATTTAACATTCATCATTTAACAAGTATATATCATACTCATTAATTATACTCCCGTCTTATCACTAACCCAAACTCTGAAAAAGAATAGATTTATAACATGTTTAGATAATATAATAATTTGACAGAATCAAAAATTCTTCTCGAAAAGTAAGTATGTGTAAAAAAAAACGGTATCATTTAGCAATATATTATTAAAAAGGTAAAAGATGTCAGTACATACGTAAAGATACACAATTGTCATTTAAGTATATTTACATACTTGATCGATATTTCACCGATGAAAGGAACAAACCTGCATGTATATAGTATACGCATGCATATAATAATATATGGGTACTTACACATTACACACACATGATGATACACTTTTGTATTAAAATATAACTGTCAAACACTAACACTCAGTATACACTCACAGACATGTTGTATGTAAAATAATATTTATATCATATCATATTATTATCCATGTACAAATGCTTTAACATCGTCTTCTTATTTTTAATACTTGCTCACTACATAATTCACAATTATTATTATTCATAAAAAAAATCCAAGAAATAGATTTTGATTTAAAAAAATTAATTCTCTTCTAAGAGTTTGAACACAACTAGATTTTAGCACTATCTCGATAATAGTTAACACGCAAACTTCAAGTGTTTAATGTTTAATTTCATTCAAAAGCTATAATATGATGTATACTTGTTACTTTAATACACATACCTAATAAAGATAATTACTTAAATCACATAATAATATTTTGTTATATTCTGTGATATCAAATTCCAACTAAAACGTCGATTCCTATCCAAAATATTCTGATGCTGTATAAAAGAAAACAAATCAGAGATTAACATTTTTTACCACGAATTGCTATACATTATACATTTTTTATACTTTAGCTGTCAAATGTGAATTTAAACGTATACAATAAAATGTTACCTGTATTCTAATTTAATTAAAAGTATATACATTAAATGGTAAAACTTTTAATTGCACTATTAAAAATTAAAATTCCTCAGAGCACAAAACACATTCAAACGAGCAAGGAGCAAGGACTACTACATGATTGGAAGAAATACATCCAAAAGCGTTCTTTTCTCGCACAAAAAAATTATACTCTCTCTGGAGAAGACAACTCAACAAAACAACAACAATCAAATATATATATCTGAATTCTAAATACCTCAATAAATAATGGCAACTAATAAAGAGACACTAACATGGGAAGATTTTCTAACGGCTTGTCAAACTTTGGAAGAATTATCCAAAAATCTTGAAGAGAATTGGAAACTGGTTGTTGGACGTGATTCGGTGAGTTTTATTTTTAATTGCAATTAAACCTTAAACGCTCGACACAAGTATAGACGATAGATTTTACTGACCTACAATATAATTATAATATTTTTTTATGTAAATAGTAAATACATTCGGCGAGACAGTTTTTTCCTCAGTTCTTACAATTTACTTGTCTGCCTTTTCTGTACCTGTATTTAAAATACACAAAACAAACAGTATAGTCTCTCTCTCTTTCTCTTGAAATATTATGCAACAAAGGTATATATATATTTGTATAGGGATTTAAAATTATTATAATAATAAACATAAAAGTAGATTATGTAGAATATTTATACATTTATTTTATACCCATAAAATTATTTACAAGCCGTCTCACGTCGCACATGAAGATACATAGTAGTAGATACATAGTATACTACACGCAATATAAATCAATATACACACACTTTTGTACAATAAATATTCATCAATAATTTTTAAATGTGTAGATACCAGATACTAGATACCAATACCGAAAACATAATAGCAAATATCATTTGTATTCATCATTAATCATTAATGGTCTTTTGAATAAATGTGAATAAATATATAAGGAAGGACTGAATGAATGAATGAAAAATGAATAAGGAAAATATTTATATTTACTTGAAGAAAAAAAAAAGTAGACTTACTTACTTTTGAATAAACGGTTCACCATACACATATACACAACAATAAGAACACAATAACAAGTAAACACTTTAAATATGAAGGGGTAATTATAGTTAGTTGATTGTAATAATAGTTCTTGTAATATCTGTATCGTCTACACAGTATGTATTTGCATGTACATGGATACGAGATACAATACTTGAAGTAACATGTATTTACTATTTATGGTGTACAACTGTCTCAGCAGGACAATTTTTTATATTTCATGGAAAAAACGAACCGATTTAAGTACATAGATGTATTATGTATATTTATTATTTCTCGCCGTGTCCTTTTTATTTTCTTTAAAAATAGAGTAAAAACTCAAAACAATAACAGTTTAACTCTTTGCTTTGTTGTAAAACTGTGTGTGTGGTGATAATATTATATAAATTGTAATAATATTGTTTGACTTTGGAATTGAGAATTGAGAATTTTGAGACGTGTACAATTGTACAATGTATATATAGTGTATACAGCGTATAATAACGTATAGACAGATAGTTAGTTAGTTATTTTTATGTAAGATGTATATAAGAACTAAGAACTGACTGAGAACTTTGCGGACGTTTCGGTTTCGCCGAAATGTGTTGACGTCAATATTAATTGTGATTTAGTTTTGTTGTTTGATGGATATGGATTCTTTTTTACATGATTTCCGGGCATTAGATGATTTAGATTTATAAAATTATAATAACAAAACTTAAAAAAAGAAAGAAGAGTATCTATAGTAAGAATGTAGCAGTATTGGTGTTGATGGTATAGTAGCCGAGTAGTTGTAGTTTGTAGTTAGTTTGTCGTGTGTAAAATAGTTTCAGTTGTAATAATAATAATAATACTAATAATAATAATAATGAGGAGAAGAAGTAATAGTACTTAAGTAGATACAGTTCTAGTATTCTAGTATAATAGCAATACAATAGTCGTAGTACGATGGTATGATGTGGTAGTGGTAGTAGTAGTGTAGATAGATAGAAGTGTACACTGTAAAATATTTATTATAATAATACTTTGAGTTGTTGTTGTGAGATTTGAAGACTGTGTGTATGTGTGTATGTGTGTGTGTGTGTATTTAGTTTGGATTTTGTATTTTGTATCAGAGTATGAGAGACCCACATAGAGAACGACAAGAAGAAAACTCCATACTCTCTTTTTCTCATGATATTCAACATTCAGAATTCAGCCATGAGCAGCAAGAGGAACGCTTTAGTTACATACCCCCCAAAAGTGGGGGGTAAAAAATGCCAAATAGTAGTTCCACCAAAATCCACCAACAACTTTGTTTTGACATCATGCTATCTCCCTCTTGCACAATTCCCCTCAACAACTTGAACCTCAAACGTTTTTCACTTGCAAAGTTTCAAAGCCTCTGTCTCTTTCTCACTCTTTTCTAAGGTTGTGTCTTTGTGCTTGGATTGTTATTATTACTATCATGTATTTTAGTCCCTTCATTCAGTTTCTCTTCATAGTCAACATAGTCAACATCAGGAGACGTCCCGTTTGCTACTTGTCAAAAAAATACTTTGCTTTTAGGAAAACTGTAGACTAAATTTTGAAATTTCTTTCAAGGGATGAAAAAATGACAAGAATCTATATATTATGTTTCAACATTGGTTTTTTTTAATCATCACTATTACAAATTCCAACAAATTCCCTTTTCATGTAGTATAGATAGTAGTTCATGAAGAATTCAATTTTACGTCGTATCAGACATCAGACCAACAAAAATGACAAAAATTTATGCCATCATTATTATTAGGTAATACACGAATTGTACAATGTACGATGTAATGATACACAATACACAGTCTACAATAAACAATAACTAATGCTTAGTTTTCTTGTTTCTAAACTGAAATTCAAAGTATTTCTGGTGACTGAATACTATTTTGATGGCCATAATATTTCAAATTTCCAATGTGGATAATTCAATGTGATAGGAAATGTCCCGAAAATTCCATCCTTTAGCTGGTTAGTTTATAGTTTATACCAAAGGTTCCCTATTCTGCTTTTAGGTTCAAAATCCAAAATATTATGTAGGTACATAGTTTTTATTTTAGACTTTTACCTTTAACCTTTTACAAAGCCAATCGGTTTGAAATGCCTGCAATATATATAATCAATGTTTTGTACATTGTACATTGTAGATCACTGATGAACTGGCCAAAGCAGTATAGGTAATAGGTAACCTTTTAGCTTTTAGCACTTGTGGCAAAAAGCTCAGCCAGATGGAACTTCCCCCATCCCATCCCATGTAAACGAGTATTTATAGGCTATATCTTCTGTAGACTGCATTTTAATGTTGTTTGGGTATTTTCCATGTTCTACAAACTACAAATATACACTATACACTCATTAGCTCTTACCTTGTTTTGTCATATATTTGTAAAAGCTAGGTTACATAATATTTTGTCATTTATTTGTTCTTGATAAAATTGTACTATTACTGAATTCTTCACGTCATTCTTAGTTCTTACCCAATTTTGATAACACATCATACATTGACAAATAGATACAACTACAGGTGCATTTTAGAAATTAGATGTATAGTGTATAGTTGAAGGCAAATATTATGTAAGAAATATTATGGATGTGATTCAACATGGGAAATTAAAATTGAATGTTTGCGTTAAAGAGAGGAGAGAGTTTAGTGATTGACAAAAGAGTACACAGTACATAAACAATACTGATTACTGATTACTAAGAATTCAAGATTGATGATGGATGAAAAGTATTTAAATTTTAATAACCAAACATCAAACATGGTGATTGGTGATTGGTTACAAAATACAAATAACTTAAATGATGTGAATTATGAGCAATGAACAATAATTCTTATGAAATTATATTATTGATTGAAAATTGAAAGTCATAAGTGTTTTGTTTTGCTTTTAATTTTTCAGAATGATGTTGCTGCAAGTTATCTCAAGTACACTTGTATGCGATCAATGCCTCAACAACAACAATTAGCTACTCCAGATTCCGAAGATTCGGATACTTTGGAACATGAAGAGGTTTGCCGTATAATTTTTAGCAATTACAATAAATAAGTGTTAACGATTAATTTTCTATTTTGCGTTGTTCAATAGTAAACACTTGAACTGCCCAAGTTAATGATAAGAGTCTCTCGATACAATTTAAGGAAATTGGATGATAAAATATACCTCACATCTCACATTTTATTTCTTAGACTACTACTGTCTTTTCTCAGGCTGAGCTGACATCTGGGACTAGTAAAATTGATGGCCTTGTACGATGTGAATACCACATTGTTTTTAACATGAGCTACTCCGTTCCCGTACTGTATTTCAACATTTCTCGTTCAGGTAAGTAACAAGTTGTACTTCTCCATTCTAAACTTGTACAGAATCTAAAATTGCCCCTCTTTCCCTTGTTACTCTCACTCTTTTCGATTTTCGAGGCTTGGAAGATCCAAGTGAGTGGAATTACTTTTATAATTTCTACTTGCTCATTTTCTCACTCCACTGCACTCCAAACTCGTACTCTGGACTCTGGACTTTCCTAATGTTTTGCAGATGGAAGTCTTTTAAAACTGGATGAGATTTGGTCAATGTTCCTGGGGAAAGAGAAAACCACTGGAGAAATTGATATGTGGAGCACACTTTCGCAACAGGTGATTAAAGAAACAATAAAATGTGATGCGTAATGGGGTTCAGTGTTGAGCATGAGAACTTTAGTTTGGTTAGTGGGGAAAATTGAAGTTTCCCAACTTTGCATTTTCCTGTACATTGTACAAATACATACATATAAAAAGTATGTAAAATGATAGCTTTTTTCATCTATTCTCTATATTATATGTTATAGGATCATCCAATTTTGAATCTTCCATTTTTTACAATTCATCCCTGTCACACGAGTCAGCTCATGGGTACACTATGGAATAATGCAGAAAACCCTTCACTGTAAGTCATTCTGAATTTTAATGTGTTTAGCAGATTTACTCATGAAATTTTTTAAAATTTGGATAATGATTATGATTACATGTGAACCTATAATTAATTCTTGTAAATATTTTCTCTGGAACAGGAGCTACTTGATAACCTGGTTGAGTATTTTTGGAGCAAGACTGGGGTTAAAAATATCAAATGAATTGGCAAAATATGTTGCACCGTCCAAAGAGAAACATTGAAATTTAAAATTAGTATCAAAAATCAAAATATGAAATGTAAAATACAACCAACACATCATGATTATATTATTACTCTTTATTTTTCTGTTACCACACATTTTTTACTTTCTTATGTATATCTGTTTATTTTTTTATGTCCAATGCAAATTATAACAATAATAATAATAATAATATTGCTACTGTTATTCTCTGTAATTGAGAATAGATTTGTCTTAAATAGATACTAAATACAGATAAAATACAGATTGTTATGTAACTTCACTTTTTTCATTTTCACTAAACTTTGATAAGAAATTCCATCAAACTCCAAACTCCGACCTCCAACAGTTTGGAAAATTTAAGATTCAAAATTCCAATTTGCATTGTATACCATACAAAATATTTTACATGTTGCATGTTGCATTGAATATTGTACAAAGGGAGACACGGTGGATTTCAAATTTCAAAGGATTTTTACGCATGGCAATCCTCAGTGGAGCATCTATTTTTTAACTGAAAACGTTACAAGTTAGAATGTAGAATCTATAATCTAGCAGTAGCGTGCTCAAACTTTTTGGTAGGCAGCTCAAACTTTTTGGTAGGCAGCTCAAACTTTTTGGTAGGCAGCTCAAACTTTTTGGTAGGCAGCTCAAATTTTTTGGTAGGCAGCTCAAATTTTTTAGTAGGCAGCTCAAATTTTTTAGTAGGCAGCTCAAATTTTTTAGTAGGCAGCTCAAATTTTTTGGTAGGCATAAGTGCAGAAAAATGTTTTACATAGAAATCACCTATACGCCTACTTTAATTGGCCATTTTCTAGGAAATTTTCAAAATTTTGGTAGGCGTGTGCCTACCAGGCCTACTGCTGGCTACGCTACTGGAATCTAGAAACATCTTTTTAAGGATCTCGGGAATTCTGGATTCTGGATTCTGTGTGGAATGAAATGTGGGGACAATGTGCTTACATGTGCTTGCATAAAACTTTATTTACACTTTACACGTACTTTATCCTTCACCCTTCATGAATACTCAATTTAATTCCGTTGAGTTTTGAGTTTTGAGTTGGGCTGACAATAGACATTTATAAGTTTGTAAAGTTGTGACTATTGACTATATTGACTGTGGAAGGTTGTCGGTTGTGGGTTGTCCTGGATCGTTATAGTTGTTGTCGTCGTTGTTAGCTGTACAATCCGATTCAATTTACCCATATGGAACATGGAACATGGAGGTTGTGAAATATGAAATATGCACAAAATACGATATCCACATTCACATTCTACGTTTCACATGTCCAAAAAGTTGAGCTTGAAAGGGTGTCGTGGAAAATGGGATAGAGTTCTGCGTATTGAAATTTGAATTTGAAATATGATGATGATGATGATGATGATTTTGATTTTGATTTGTTCATGTCAGTGACAGAACAAGTTACTCAACTTTTTTGTATTATAATTTCCCCTCTAGACTCTAGATTCTAGACTCCAGATTCTTGCAGTACATACAAAGTACAAATTACACATCATATCCGATTCTAGTTTCTATTTCTCTCTATTCCAGATTCCAGTTCCAATCCCAATCCAATCCCAATATATTCGTATTCATAATTCATGGAATATTTACCATTTCATTTGATCCTAGAAATACATGTGATTTAAATGTGAGTGAAAAGAGAGAGAGAGACAAAAGAGTAAATCAAATATGAAAAGTTACTCTCTTCATTAAAAGCATATTTTATTTCATTTCATTTGGTCTGGTCTGGTCTGGTTTGGTTTGGTTTGGTTTTGTCTAGTCTGGCACTCTTTGTTTACGATTGTATACTGCGGATTGGCAAGAGTTAGATGTTAGATGCTATGAAGTACAAACTAGACTAGTTTTGGTTTGCTTCCCAATTTTAAACATTCGCCACAATTCATTACTTGATACTTCATACTCCATCAAGCGCAATTTATATTGCATTTACGATGCATAATGTATATAGACTACAGACTACAGACTAGAGAATCACCTCTGATAAATTCATCAGTCTACTGTGTGTTGTGTGTTGTATGTTGTATGTCAGAGTACATTATTATTATGGTTATCATCTCAATTCCGATTCGCATTATAAATTGTACTTTCTCCATCCGGAATTCCCGGTATTCCGTATTCTAGATTCTACATAATATTGCGGTGAGAAACCACAGGAAGGAAAAATATTGTCGTGGTTTAGCTTTAGTTGTTGTTAGTTGTTGGTTGTTGGTTGTTGGACTTGTTGGCTATTGCGATTCGGCAGTCAGTGAATCCACAGTATCATAGATTCTAGATTCTAGATTCTAGATTCTAGATCCTGGATTTTAGTCTGAATCATCTCAAATCTCAACCCACATCCCAACTTTCAACAACCTACACACAAAATCCAGTATTTCCCCATTTTCAGGGTAAATAGTAAATAGAAAATGCTTATACATTATACAGTGAGCGCTGTACACAATGCACAATACACAATATTGAGCTGGGTACCGTACTCCACACTCTGCATGCTGCACTCTACAGTTTGTAACCAAATAAACTCGAGGTGGATTACATCTTTGACGTGCACAGCAGGTTCAATCAGAAATCGAAAATCAGATGCACAAGGAATGTAGATTGCATGGTAATTACCATGCAACAGTAACTTTTGCATAGACACTTAAGTGTCTATGCAAAAGTAATCACGAATCAGTATCAAGTATCAAGGTCTACGAAGAGGATATTAATACAATGAACAATGAACATATGAAAAATGAACAATGAAAAAATGAAGGTAGTTTTTCGACATGTGTTTAGGAATTGTCCATTATTTTTGTTATTTGTTATTTGTTATCAAGTATTTTTTATTTTGTATTTTGTGCATTTTGTCTTGTGTAATGCAGAAAAACTATAGAAAAGTGTTGTTTTTACATGTTACAAGCATCTGTTTCATACAACTGCTTCCCAGAGGAAAGAGGAAGCGAGAGAGAGAGGGAGTCAGACTCAGAGAGAGAAGGAAAGAAAGAAAGTACTCTTGAAAACAAATCCTGCACGCTCTCACCTTTAAACAACTAGTGTGTAAATTGTACAACTGCCGGAGGTGAATGGTGAAAGAGAGCACAGGTGGAAGAGAGGACTGAATTTTCTCCAATTACACCTCTCATCAGTTGTTACATAATAGAAACTGGAAACTGGAGCATTATCCTACATTCTGCATCCTACATTCTACATAAAGACCTCTTGTATAATGCTCTATTCTGCATCAAGATTGCAAACATCTGGATTCTGGATTCTGAATCCAATAAGGAAAATGAATAGACCAAAGATAATTTCAGCACATCAGGAATCAGGACCACTTGTCTACCGTCTACTGTCTTGTGCCTTGTTTATAAGTACGTGGTTTACTAAATTTAATTTAGCGTATGTTCTGTCTTCTGTTTTCTCTATTTCCCACTAGCATGACTAGCATAATTGATAATGGAATGGGCAACAGCGAACAGTAAACAGTGAACAGTGGATAGAAAAGAGGCCCATCTCTTTCTTTCTCTCGCTTTCTCTTGTCACTTGTGTAATTGTCCGTAACTTTCCAGTTTTTGGCCCAATGTACACTGTACACTGTACATTGTATATTGTATAAACATTCAGAATTCAGAACTAGCTGTTGTGCTAATTCTGAATTCTAAATACGGAGAAGATGCACAATGCACAATGTACACTGTAGATTCTAGATACTGGATTTTGGATTCTAGATTCTAGATTCTAGATTGTCTGTTGTGTGTTGTAGATACATTTTGTGGATGTAAATATCATGCACAAGCCGTGTGGGTATTGTGACAGTTCTCATGTTTAATTTCCATGAATCCAGATTCTACAATCTACATTCATCCCGTTTTCCGTGTTCCTTGTTCTTTGTTCCTTGTTTTGTGTTTTCAACAAGGTTCAAGTTTCTACTTTCCCTGCTTTGGTTTTAAATTTTGAATACTACAAACATCCTCCATCCTCTATGTTATTATTATTGTTGTTCTTGTTGTTGTTTTTGAAGGAAAGGAGTGTGGAGTGTGGAATACACACCTAATTTTCTTTATAAATACTAAATACGGTAGTAAATAGGAGACAAGAGACAAACTTGTACAATGTAAAATATTATACAATATACATTGTACTTTGGACAGACACATGTTCCCAGTTTCCAGGTCCCAGGTCCCAGGTACTAGGAATTATAAATGACAAATGACAAATGACGCATCACGAATGGGTTGGTTGTTTGTTGACAAGAACATTTCTGCGTGCACACTGCACACTGGGCACTGGACGAATCACATGACCAACAACTACAAACTCGGAGTATCAGTATTTTGTTGAGTTTAGTTCAAGTTTTTGTGTAAATTGCGTTCAGTATTCAGTATTTAGTATTTAAGAAGGATGAAATGTGGTTGGGCGCTGGACGTGGATTAAATCTCGCAAACAAGATACAATTCAGCCCTGTCTTCACTCCGTTCTGTGCATCTTGCGAATCTTTTGAATCGAGTGCTGAGAGTGTCAATTGTAGAGTCTAGATTCTAGATTCTTGAGTTTAGATTGCAGCGAGTATGGAAAATTACAAAATTCCAAAAATCCAAAAATCTCAAAAAAAAAGCTGTCCCTTAAAAAGCCGCCTTTCTTTTGAAATTCCTTGTCATTTTCCAGTTTTCCCACATTTAATTTTGCAGTTTCGGGTGTACTCTGTGCATTTCACACATGTACACATAAAATGTAGAATACTAGAATAATAGTATCGTGGAAGATGGAAGGTGCTGAAATTGGGAAAACATGGTGTATGGTGTAGTGATTATATTCCTTGTCCATTGTCCTTTTCTTTCACCTCTTTTGTCCATGGCCCATTGTCCTACATCCTACATCCTACATGTATCTCTGGCATCCATCCTCCAGTATGCAGTCTCTAGTCTTTCACTACACGGATCATCATTATCAGCACCATTGTGTTTGTTAATTCATTCTTCCTGTGCGGGCCATAAGAGGCCATGTCCTTTCCCGCTGTATGGTGTATGGTGTGTCTTCTATCCGTATTTGCATCCTTAACCTCTAGCGAAATCATCTCGGAAATGAATATTGTGTCCCAGGCGACTTGTGCTACATTTCCACTCTCACTCTCACTCCTTTATTCACTCAACCCTGCTCCATGCTCCATGCTCAACTTTCTCTTGTAACCTGCACTCTCCACTCTCTGCACTGTTCACTGTTCACCCTCGTCTTGATCGTCCTCGTTAGGATTCTCACCACTTGAGCATTGAGCATTGAGCATTGAGCATTGAGCTTGAGCATTCATTCAACATTTAACAGCCCATGTATAATAATAACCTAGTCGATGGAATACGGAACACGTGAAATTCATATGTGCATCCATCAAATATTCACACACACACACATACGTTACGACCATTATTATTATTATTTTTACATAAGGAGTGTAAAAAAAATGATATAACGTAACATCTAACATGGAACCTTACACACTTACACCATAGCCCATAGACCATAGTGGATATGTTGTAGTAAAATACGGTGTAGGTTGAAAATATGTGTAAAATCTGAGAGAAAGTCCTTTGAGAGTTCCAAAAACAGACAGCACTTTAGAATTTAGATTTCAAAGTTTAGGCTTAAAAAAAGCAACTATTTGTTTGTACATTGTAGGATGTAGGATCTAGTGCATGACATAGCTGTTTACTTTACTTTTTCCGCCTCTCTCTCTCTCTCTCTGTTTGTGTGTATCTGTGGGCATTTCATGTATTCATTGAATCCATTCTAAATTCTAAATTCTACATTCTACATTCCACATGTATGCAAACATGCATTAGTGCTAAGAGAAAGTAGCATAGGAGAAAGTAGGAGCCCAGAGGCAGATTTTTTTCAAGGGGAAAAAATTCCCAAATGTGCTCCTTTTGTCTACTTATCTACAAGTTAGACCTCTGGGATGGAGGAACAAACGGGAAAAACATGTACTCTAAACTCTAAACTCTAAACAACAATACACAAACTACAAACTACTCCAAAAAACCAAAATGTGAAGAAAAAGAAGAAGCACCAGAGAGGGCCAAGCAAGAAAGAGGACCGAAAACCCAAACCCCAAAATGTGCTAGCTACTAGCTGCAAAAAAAGAAGACGGGGAAAACCGAGATGAACTAAAACTAGAACTAGAAGTACACACAGCACAGAGGGGAGGAAGTGAAAAAAAACGAGTTATATAAGCCTCGTAATGAAATACATTATGCAAGATTTTATGTGTAGAATCAACATTAAAGATGATGAGCATGCGGAGTGAAGATTGAGGTTGAGATTTGAGATTCAAACTGAAACTGAGATTGAAACTGAGATTGAGTTTCCGAGTTTTGGAGCAAGAGATGAAAGACTAGAAGAAAGACTCTATCTTTGAAAGAATGAAATCACAATTTTTGCTCCAACCGCTTTTTTGACTTTCAGATCTCTGAGGCAGAATAAAAGCAAGAGCAGATTTGCTGTAATAAGTTAAAGCAGCAGAGCATTCCGTACTTGATACTCGATTCTGGATTCTAGATTCTAGATTCTTGGAGTTTTGAAGCTTTGGAATTTTGAATTTTGAATCTTGAACTTTGAACTGACAATAGACAATGGAAAATACAGTAGAGTATACAGTGTGTTGGGCGGAGAGATGGTACGAGTTGTGAATTGTAAATTTTAAACTGTTTGGTTGAGTTAGTTGCTGTTTGGCGTTTGGTGTTTCCCGTTTCTTGATGGTTGAAAGTTGCAAGTTGGAAGTTGGCAGTTGGCAGTTGGCAGTTGGCAGAGATGGAAAATGAAATGGATCCAAGATTGGATTGGTTTGGATTGGATTGGATTTCCAGGTGATTGCAGCAAGAAACGACTTCATGTTTCATGTATGAGAAAAATCTACACACAAAGCACAAAGCACAAAATGCATGAATGATGAAAGTTAAAAATGACAGAGGGAACGAAAGAAGAAGGAAGGAGACTCAGACCCAACTTACTTACTTGCTTACTTACTTACGGAATATCATGGATCATGGTGTATTGTATATACACTGTATGTCATGGAACGTCTTTGATACTTTATTTAGATATTATATCATCGATATTCTATATCCTGTCCATGACGAGAACAAACAGTTTCCCACTTTCTCCTTTCTTCTTTCTCCTTCATCATGGAAAATGGAAAATGATACATGATACATGATACATGGTTTTTGACAGGGATGCGTTTGAATTTTAGCCTGCATTGATGTCTTGTGTCTTGTTCAACATTTACCAAAAATATCCATGCTTTATACACTCAACAGAGACCACAGGGACTGTTTTGATGCATGTCGACCATTTTCTCCGATATCCTGTATTTTGTATTTGGTATTCTGCATGCATAAAAAATGTGCAAAAGTTGAGTTGTTCAGTCATTTTTGAACATGATACAAAATACAAGAACCAAGTGTGTGTAAAAAATATAGGATCAGGAATGAGGAATGTCAACTATCGTCTGGAGTCTGGAGTCTGGAGTCTACTGAAGATTGAAGACTCAAGACTCAAGACGCTTTAGAGGATTGGAAATTGAGAAGGTCTATTAACATTGCACCTGCACCAGCACCGAAACCAGAGCCAGTAGCAGATCGATACAATACATTACATTAAATAACGATCGCTGTCATTTCATCCTTTTCTTCAGGTTTGCAGTGTCGATTGTACAATGTAAAATGTAAAATGTAGAATGTAGAGTGTAGGGTGTGCACTCTCATTATTACATTTGCAATTTACCATCTATATCCATGAAACTGATTGGTGATTGGTGTACCCTGAAACTGCGTCAACAGGATGGCAAATGTCCCTTTATTACAAATAATATTCTACATTGTTTTGCAATTTCATTCCACAGCTTGCAAAAAAACACGACTGTCTAATGTCTACTTGTAGCGGCAATCTTGAATCTTGAATCTTGAACCATATTTAGATTATGCATTTGGCGGATGTCGGTGACGGATGAAGGATGACGGATGACGGAGCATGTACAAATTTCTGGCTCTAGAATCTAGAATCTAGACTCTAGGGAAGGAGGAATTTTTGAATTTTGAAATGGAATTCACAATTTTGAGTTGCAAAAGAATCCATAAAATTTTCTCCCAATACCTATTTCGTATGTGATATTATGGTTATTCCGAATTCGGAATTCGAATTTCCTACATGCATTGGTAGCTCAAATTGCAACTGAAAGCTCTAAACTCTAAACAATTTTAAAAGTGTACTAATAATTGAAAATTCTTTGTCTACGAGCTTGCGTATGTATATGTATTCTCCCAGGTTTATTTTTTATTTGTGAGGCGTTCTCTGCTCAAGTGTTGAATATGTAAAGAATAAAGAATAAAGAGTAAAGATGAATATCCAAAAGGAAATCATTCATGATTCATGAATAATTGGATTTTCAAATATTCAAATATTCAAAGTTTTTAAAGGACAAAGTACAAAGCACCCGGTACGCTGTGGATTTTGGATTGTAGGGTTTTATGACTTATGACGTCCGTATTTCTTCAACCCAGATGGAGAGAGAAAATATACAGCAGAACAGTCGTCATATAATAACAAGATTCTAGATTCTAGATTCTAGATTCTAGAGTCAACAAGCATAAAGAATCAACAAGCTGAAACCTCAAGGCAAGATTAAGTAACACAAGACACCAGACACCAGACCCAAGACACTAGACACGAGTTCATTTTTCTTGACAGTTTGTCAAAAAAGATTAGAATTAGATACTTTTGTGACATTCCTCGAAGCTCGAAGCTCGAAACTCGAAACTCGTAGCAAAGTTAATACCTCATTCTTATTGTATCTTGCATTTACTACTATCTAAAAAATGAAGGTACTTTCCTTACGTTATGCAGATATTGTGTGTCTTATTCTGCGCTTTCTCTTATCTGTTCTGTACTCAACAGAAGGATTCGAAAGTAATAAATCAGAGTTGTCAAAGTTGACAAAACATTGAAAACATTCTAAATGTTACAACGTGGATATTAAATATTAAAAACAAAATTAAAAAAAACAGCAAATGAATAACAATAATATTTGAACAGGAAACATTTTACCTATTTTCTACGGATATTTTCTACAATTTGCAATATTCAAAAAGCAATTTTCTATAAAATATTCATATCTCTAGATTGTAGATTTTTGTACAGTAGAACAAGAGCTTTCTTTCCTCTTTTGTCTTTTGATTTTTGATATTTAAGTTTTGTTTAGTTGAAAATATTTATTATTTATCTGTATTCTGTATTATTATGCGTATAAAAAGAAAAGTTTGTTCAAATTCCAAATTCACCCATCATACGAATAACGAATTGTTCATTTTAATTTTTTCAGGATTAAATTATCCATGTAACGTTGAACACTGAACATTGAACATTCGATTCAACTTTGAACTTTCACATCGAATATCGAATAGTGTCCAACGACGAACGACGAAAGATGAAAGATGGAAAGAGGCAAAAGAAGAGTTTTCTGTTTTCTGTTTTCCGATTGAAATGGAAATGTTGAATCGAGGAACGTCAAAGGAGGAATTATAATCCTGTAATAATTATATTTGTATATTATTGTTTATTGTTATTGTTTCTCTATTGTCTATGTCCTACAGCAGCTTTCACACTTTTCTAAATCCCCAATTTTCTCCGTTCTCCATTCTCGATTCTTCATTCTTTATTCTTCATTTTCGATTCATCATTTATTATTCCTCAGAGCAGGGAACAAAAGGGAAATGAAGAAAAGGAGAAAAGTATATAAAACATGGAGAAAATTGAACTTTGCCTTTGTCGTCTTACACAATTCTCAACTCTCGATTCTCAATTCGGAGGCAACTTTTTTGTTTTTGTTTCCTCTTTGTGTACGCTGCACCGTCAACCGTGTTTGATATTCCAAGTTATGATGGGAAATGTAGAAAGTATTAAGAATTAACAAGTTTCTCTTTGATGCTCAATGCTCAAGGAAATGGTAGAAAAAATAATAATACGAGAAAATGGTTTCGCTCTTCTTTCTACTTTCTTCTTTCTACTCTCTATTCTTTTCTTTTTCTTACCATTCAACATTCAACAGCATTCAATTAATTTTCAATAGTAATTTCTGTTTGCAGTTCTTATAAGCTCAAACTTCCATTCTCCATTCTACATGATCCAATTGGATTTTATACTTTTTACTTTCTACTTTCTACCTTCTATTCCTATTCCATTGTACTATATTCTATATTGTATTGAATTGTATCGGTAATCGGTAGGCTCTAAATTCTAAACTCTAAACAGTACTTTCCACGTGTATCGTAATTTCCCTTTCTTTATTCCTATTCTGCATTGGTGTGTTTTGTGTTCTGTATTTTGTATTTGTGGTTCCGGGTGGAATTAAATATAAATACTAAATACCCACATGAATTGTGTAACATGAGGCGGGTATGGTATTGTGTAATTTATGTGAGCTTCTGTGTTCCATGTAAACATGCATAATAAATGTACGGACGGGTGGATATGGATTTTGGGTGGCATGTTAACAGTCAAATTGAGTCTTGAGTCACACCACAAAACACACAAGCCTTGTCCTTTTTTTCTTGGATTTGGAGTTTGGAGTTTGGAGGCGATAGTGCTTTCAATCTTCTTACACGTTACGCGTTATATGTAGAAACTAGAAACTAGAAGTATGTGCAATGTGCAATGTACAAGTTGCGCTTGTCTTGGCTGGATCTCGGTCTGGAACTGGAACTGGAACTGGATGTGGATCCAATTCACTTGTTGCAGATAGGATGGAAATAGATACCTATTTGATTACTTTCACTTTCTTTCGCTCTTCACTAGTCCATTTATACGCGGTAGGTTGTCTACTTTGGCTGGTGAAAGTATCTAGTTTTTGAATATTGCCTGGCTTTTATCCAGAATCTAGAATCCAGAATCCAGAATGTAAAAGTAGTTGAGCTGCTGCATACAGTAGCGCGTAGGAAATAGAAAGCAGAAAATAGAAAATGTAAAATAGAACCATACCGTCAAAATAATAATAATGATGATAATGATAATGATGTTAATGCTAATAATAATAATATGCCTGGAGAATGGAGAAAGGAGAAATGAGCAGGAAAGATAATCGACAAGAGTAGAGAATCTAGAATCTAGAATCTAGAATCTAGAATCTAGAGTAGATGAAACCAGCCAGCAGCACGTCCCTCGTCTTTCTCAAGCCTCCAAACTCCAAACTCCAAACTGAAAACTCGGAGCTCAAAAGGAATCAAGGAAATTTTTCCCATCGTTTGAACAATGCATGATACCACCCGCCAATCTAAAGTTGTACAAGACATTCTACAAACTACAAAGTAGAAACAAGAAAGAGGACATGCATTGGAACTGGGACTGGGAACATTGTTCTTGAAAATATAATGTAAAAAGTGTATCCCATGTTCTCTTTTCTCCGTTTTGTTCTTCTTTTCCAGAGTAAAAAAAGGAGAGGGGCTGACAGCTACAAGCTACAAACTACAACCTACAACCATGCCATATGTAATGGTATGGTATGGTAGAGCCGCGCTTTAGCGAGTTGATCGAGTTGAGAGTTGAGGCAGGAGGCAACTGCTTGCTCTTGCTCTCACATATTACCAGTAAACTCATGATTCTCTCTCCAGTCCTTGTCCAGTCTTTGAAGCTCATACACATCCAACGACTTGTGTCTTGTGTCTTGTGTCTCGCTCCCTCTCTTTCGCGCTTCTCTGTCTCTCTGTGTACGGTGTAAATTGTGTATATTGTATATATTGTGTATTCGCATCTGCCGCTGTTACTCTTACTCTCATCGTCATTGTCATCGTCAGCTTTCCCCACTCATCATCCGTTCCGGTCACCGGTCACCGGTCATTAACATGAACAGAGCTGAAAACTGAAAACCGAAAATACCGAAACCAAATCAGCCAACTAACAGAATAACGAACCAAAAAAACGAGTTGGAAGGCAGACAGCTAAAACATTTTTTTGTTTGCTCAGTGTTCCGTTGCAAATTACAAATTAGAAATAGAGTAATAAAACGGCGTTTTGTGTTTTGTGTCTCGAGTCTCGAGTCTAGAGTTTGGAGTGTTAAAAAAACATAAAATACAGGAGAAAGTACGCAGTTTGTAGTCGGTTTGGTAGGAGGAATATTATTGCTTGTGACTTGTGATAGACAGCAAATAGCAAATAGTAAATACCAATAACAACCGTCACCGTAAAAAACTAAAAAGCCCAAAAGATAATAAATAATATCCTGCAAAATGGATAATCGATTGTGGACTTTGCAAGAAAAATTCAAACGAGAAGGAGAATAAAACTTTAGCGTTAGCTGGCAGATCAAATCATTAATTATTCTACTGTCGACGCTCGACTCTCGACTCTCGACTCTCGATTCTGAACCTTCGAGCCTTCGAGACTCAAGGCTCAAGATTCAAGATTCAAGATTCAAGATTTAAGACGCAGAACTTGCTCGTGTCATTTTCACCCCCTTGCTGAATTGAACTGAATTAGAAAAGGAAAAAGTACAAAAAAAAACCAGGTGCACATAACAAGAGTCAAGCCGACGAGCCAAATCACAAATCACGTGAAATGTGAATCCGATGTCTTTGTATTTTTTAGTTTATTTTTATTGGAAAAAAGTGAAATCGTTGGTGCAATCCAGAAGCAACAATCCACACAATTCCCTACTCAGGTCTCGAATCACAAGTTACAAGTTACACGTCAATCAATCAACTGCTCACTCTTTGTCACACTTGTTGTTATCCGTCTACCTTTTTCTCCTCTCAAGTCGTTTTCTTCATCTTGTCTGTGTTATTGTCGTCATTATCAGTCGTCTGGAGTCTGGAGTCTAGAGACTGGAGACTGGAGAGTAATCATCAGTTTCTTGCCGATCGTTAATCGTCAGTACTCCTATCAAATATCACATGTTTTCAAATCACAAATCAGCAATCAAAAGTCTCGTCATGATCTAACAGAAAGTTGTATCTGATCGTTCCACGCATTTCTTTACAAGTTGATTGGTACTTTTCTACATTCTACACTGTATTTTGTACTGTAGTATTATTTATTATTTATATCATGTGAATCAGAGTCAACGTCAAAGTCAAAGTCAAGCACCAATCATTAATTATTATCAATTATCAATCAGCAATCAGCAATCATCAATTGTCAAGATTCAAGATTCAATATTCAAGATGGGCCCAAAAATGGCAAAGTGACGTTTTTCTTCCACTTTTATTCCTTTTCTCCATGCCTTACGACAAGATAGGCTCTCGGGTAAGCTTCACCTTTCTAACATTACTATAATCTATAATCTATAATATGTCATAATAAAACTGGATAAAAAATTAAAATCTGCATATTCCGTGTTCTGTGTTTTGTATTCTGTATTGTGTATTTTTGGAACTGGAGCTTTGAGCCTTGAGCCAAGAATTCATGATTCATGATTCATGATGTTTGGATAATAATGATCAAATTATACGCTGTTTTATGTTTACTGTTCAACATTCAATATTCACTATAAAAAGATACAGATAAAGGTACAAATTAGAGGTTAAACTGGATTTCACTTGAGTGTTGAGTATTGAGTACACTTGACTGCTGTTTCCAACACGATACCAGAATACGAGGAAGAGGAAACGGAATCTGTGTAGGTTGACACTCGACATTCGACACCGTTGCATTGGTAGTACATAATATATTATATAATGTTGTAGTCTCTACATTATGCATAATATAGTTTGTAGCTGTGGTTACTGGATTTTGGATTCAGAGTAATTTTTTCGTGGTTCCAGCTCCAACCTCTAACCTCCAACCTCCAATTTTCTCCCGGAACATGTGTAAAAGTTAAGAGGGAGGTGGGAATGTTGACAGATTCTTTTTGATTCCATCCGTGGTCTTTGGACTTGGACTGGGACTGGGGCTGGGATTTAGATGTGGACATTCGCTTGTTTTGTTGTTGTTGTTGTTGTTGTTGTGATTCTGGTTCTGGACCTTTTGTATTTTGTACCTTTCTTGTTTCCCTGTCTTTCAGTGTCCTTTGAGATTTTAGATTTGAGAGCTGGGATAAAAGATAAAAGACAAAAATCTGGATGGAAATTGTAAACAAATGGAATTTATTTCCTTTGGGAATTCGCCTTCTTCCTGCATTCCTGCATTCCTCCCCCAACCTTATCAACACCCGCAGTTACTGTTACCGCTGGCTTTGCCTTTTTCTTTGTTTTTTGGAAATATACGTGCGTAGCTAGGTGATGCTTTCACTATTTCACTTTCACACTTTACCCGTATCGGAATCGGCTTTGGGTGGGCATTTGGAAAGACATACAGTATTTTGCGTCAAGGGCTTATTTTTCTCTCTATTTTCTGTCTATAAACTCTGTATAGACTTTTTGCATGAAAAATGAAAAGGGGAATTTTTGTATTAGTTGGATTAGTTGAATTAGCTGAATTAGCTGAATGTTGAAGAGGATTTCCAAATCTCAAATCTCAAATCCAGATTTTCATCTGATTCTGTGCTGAATTTTAAAAGGACTTTTTACTTTCCCCCCAACTTTCAACTTTGTAAATAAATATACAGAGAATTGTAGAGTTAGTTGTCATTTTTGTTTTAATTTTGACATTTTCAATAGCTCTCGAAAATCATGACCAGTGTTAGTGTCAGTTTCAATGCCAAAGGGAAAGAGCTCCTGTTTGTCATTTAAAAGAAGAATGACATGTAATAAAATATTGGGATGCGGATTGTGAATGAATGAGTTTGGTTGGACAACTGTGAAATGGGAAATGGGCATGTAGTTCATTGTGGATGGTGGTTTGGTTTGGTTTGATAAGATAAAAGACAAAGGATACAAGACAAAGGATTCAAGAGAAAGTGGAAGTGAGAGGAAAAATTGGGGTATCTATCGTATTGATCTGTAGATTTATGTAAAATGTATAGAATTACCATTCCTTTGATTTGAACTTGAAATGAGTTTTGGTTGACTTTTGACTTTTGACCTACGCCCTCTTTCACCACGTACAGTGTACATTGTATTCAGTACCGAGTATCACGTATCACGTTTCATGTATCAAGTTTCAAGTTTCAAAGGAAAAGGGAAATGAGGGAAGCGAAAAGGGAAAAGGGAAAAGAGACGTGCAGGAAGTACCGAGTGCCGAGTACCGAGTGCGGAGTTTCAAGTATAAATGTATTTGTCTAGATTCTAGATTCTAGATTTTAGATTCTAGATTCTAGATTGTAGATTGTAAATAACATGGGAATTATGGAAAGTAGGTCGTTCTGCTCTTGTTTTCCTTTCTTTTCAATAGTATTTACTCACTTTGACTTACTTTTACTCTCACTCTCGCTTTTACTTTTATATGTGCTCCTCCTTCATTTCTAATGATGCAACATCCAATACAATATGCAGTGTAAAGTGAACCGTGTAGTGTGTAGTGGGTAGTGGTGCGTTTCATCAGCATGTGTAATATGTAGTAGCGTCAGTTCCAGTTCGAGTTAGAGTTACACATAGAGTTGGAGATAGGGAAAGGAGTGCGGGTTTCTAGTTAATAGTTGGAGGTTGCGGGTATTTATCATTCATCATTCAACATTTATCATTTATGTAAGCTCTTCCGACTTCCTACCTTCACCGGATCCTCAATTATTCATACAACAGGAAAACCCGCTAATCCACCATTCACCACTCACCATTCACCATTCACTGTAGTAACGTCCAGAATCTAGAATCCAGAATCTAGAATCTACTTGTCTCTCTGTCTATCTCAAATCTCAAATCTCAACCCTCAACATTCAACACAGAGTAAAGGTACAAAGTACAAAGTAGAAAGTAGGTTCCGCACCATTCACCATGTTTTCAATCTGTTATTACCCATACATTTTACATTACACCAGACACCAGACTAGCAACCAGCACCACCTTCAACATGATCATTCAGCTTCTAGTTTGCTAGTTTGTACTCTTGATCAATCAGCAATGATCATATTTTAATCATCACTCATGTTTATTTTTTATTATAGTTTCTAGTTTCTAGTTTTCAACGCACTTGTTCCTCCATTATTTATTATTCAGCATTTCAGCATTTACTCCTCATCATTCTTTCTGGCACGAGGAAAATGATGACCAAATTAGAGAGAAACACAGGAAAACTGAGCACCGAGCATTTAAATATTGAACATGGAGTATTGAGAATTGAGAATTGAGAATTGAGCAACCTTCATGTACAATGTACATATTACATTTATAAAGTACAAAGTACAAAGTACAAAGGAAGCATGGAAATTGGAAATGGCTACGTAGACAAAACTCGTTGTAAAATTAGAATGAAATATGAACTGAACATGTGTGGAGATGGAGAATAGAGAATGGTTGACAGCGGGAAATATGTAGAGAATAGAAGTTACAAGGTATATGTATAGGGTATAGGGTATAGGGGCGGCTGTGTTCTGGATTCTCCAGTTTCCAACTTCTAGAGAAGAAGTAGTCGAGTTCCATATCCTACAAACTACAGACTACGGCTCATTATTATCATAATTACTGCAGACTCTACAGTGAAGAGTGTAGAGGGTATGAGTGGCATGTGATATGTGATATCTCACATCTCTCCTCATGACGACAACGACAACGATGACGATCTGGATGTTGATTACAATGACCGATATACTACACTCTCCACTGTACAAAACTAACAGTCTGCAGTCTACATTATATGTTATACATTATACATGCTTTGTACCTTGTGTTTTGTACATTGTGTTCAAAGGGTACAGAGTACAGAGTAGAATGTGTTGGTTGTTGGATATTGGATGTTGGTGCACAGATAAGAGATAAAGACATGTGTAATGTGTAATGTGTAGTGTGTAGTGTGTAGTCAAGAGTCAAGCTGGAGGAACCCAACTCCATCCACCTACTTATTTATGCTACATTGTTTTCTCCCTCATTTCCACTGTCACCGTCCTTTTCTACATTCTACCTCTCTGCATTCAGCTCTCACTAGACTCTAAACTCTAGACTCTAGACTCATTGGAAGGAGGTAGATGATATTAGTGGTGAGGAGATACAAGAATTATTTTCCATGGTGGATCCACATGTACTCATATACCTTCATCATCCTCATCCTCGTGTACAGTTCAACGTCCAATGTCCAACGTCCCATGTAAGCTTGGAGCTTAAACACTGAACACGGAACTCGGAACATGCAGTAAGAGAATGGAGAACAAGAACTCATAACTGATAACTGATAACACACAAACATGGCAGAGAATGGGCCAAAAGATACAACTTTACCTGTCTTTTGTAAATACAACTGGTACCTAAAATAAATTATCATATCACATCTCCTTCTCTTTTTATATTTAGTATTTAGTATTTAGGCCCATGTTTTGCATCTATACGATATATTGCATATTGTGTATAGAAAAGTTTCTGTCATTTTCGTCCTTCTCTATTTGTCTTGTGTATTGTGTAACAAATTTGTGTATAGAATACAGAATCCAGAGTCCAGAGGCCAACATGAAAATTCCTTACACAAAAGACTAAAATAGTAAAATGTTAAATGACGATGCAAGATGCAACGTCAGTCAGGCATTCCCAATTAAATCCTCCAACGCCCCAAACTCCAAACTCTTTGCTCTCAACTGTGGCTGTAAAACCCAAACCAAACCAAGCCAAAATCAGCAATGACTCTTCCCCTTTCCCGTTGTACACAAATGAACAAATGACAAATGACAAATGTCGTTTGTCACATAAAGGGATTTTGAAATGATGGCGTCATCCACATCCACAAGTATAATTGCCTTGTATTTTTATTTTTATTTTTATTTTTCCTGTTTACTCAGCAGTTGAGCATTGAGCAGTGGGCTATATTTATCATTCTAAATTATGGATTTGTCCTGTTCTTATTGATAAAACTAGAAGACTAGAAGATTAGAAGATTGAAGGTGTCATTTGCGTCTCGAGTCTTGAGTTATGTGGCGTTGATACCTGTTTACCTGTTTACTGTTTACGTAGCAACAATTATGTACAAGAAATATCCGTCTCTGGTTGTGTATAATGTACATAGATGTACAATTGAATAGGCATATTTAGCGGAGGCGTGTTTACAAAATTCTGCCTTCCATTTCAGAAAATACCACTAAATACTTTGGACAATGACGAGGATGAAGACGGAATAAATAATTTAATTGTTTTTATTAAATATCAATAAAGGAAACTTGAGAAGAATCATGAAGCCAATGAGGTTTCTGACGTCTTAATCATATTTATAATCATATTACGTCATCAAGAAAAGGGAAATAGTTAACTGGAAATTGGAAACTGGATTTTAGAGCTTAGAGTTTCAAGTAAAACCAAGATCAAGATACCTTGAGACTTGAGACTCGAGACGCAAAAAGGGAAAGTCTGTAGTCTGTATTTTGTATAGATTTTGTGATCCTGATATTTGATAATGATATCGTGTATCATTTATGATTCATGATTCATGATTCAAGGGATTTTGCAACAAATCCCACCCTTTCCTCTTTACTCTCTTGTTAATTATATTTACAAGCTTAGAGAATTGGTGATTGAAATTGGAATGGAATTTAATACGATTGTACGATGAAAAGCACATGTCGGAGGTGTCGGAGGTGGGAGGTGTGAGAAATTTAACAAGTAGAAGGCGTAGGCAGAGAATATACATTATCAGAGTAGATCTAGAGGTGACGCGTGGAATTTGTTTGAAATGGGATATTTGGATAAAAGTGAAATACTGAAATAGCGTTAGGTGTGGTTGGCATTTTGAAATTTTGAATTTGGCAACTGACACTGACGCTGATGATTGGTGAATGGTGATTGGTGATTGGGATTGGAATGGTGTGGAAGAGAAAGCAGACAACAGACAAGACAGCCAAATGATAGACAAAGGCTACTGATTTTCCCTTCATCGGAGAAAGCACAAGGGCACAAGAGAAAGAAACGGAGGAGCTCTAGAATCTAGAATCTAGAAAGCTTTGGTTACATCACTCTTGATTCTTCCTTCTTCATCAAGACACATGACAGGATTTTTCTCTTGAATCCCTAACGACCAACGACTTGCGATGGAAAGTGAAAGGAGCTGACAAATTATTCTCCAGCTTTGACAAGTTAATTATAAATTGTAGATTCTAGACTGTAGATTTCAGATTGTAGATTGTAAATACCTTTTCCTTTTCCTTTGGACTTGGACGTGGATTTGGATTTGGAAGAGACAACGTTTTGTTTCAATTAGAAATTAGCATTAGCATTGGCAGGTCATCCGGATCCAGATTTTCCCGTGCTCTACATTCTACATATCCCTCCGCTTTGTTAACACTGGCAATGAGCATGTGATGTGCTTTTATAATGTAGACAAAATACAAAGTAGAAGGTAGATTTTGACTAATGCAACTGGAACTGGAAACATTTTGCATTTGGAAAGGTCCAACACTTTCAACTTTCAGGCCTACTATTTATTTTTTCTTCTCTTTCCTCTGACTCTGACTCTGACGCTGGCTCTGGATTCTGGCTTCTAGAATCTAGAATCTAGAATCTAGAATCTAGAATCTATAATTGTGGAAATATTCACAGAGGAGGAACGTGGAAATGATATTTACACAACGGTTTATGCTTTACCCTCCATCACTTTGCTCATTATTCCTTCCTCGTGCTAATTTCCCCATAAACTCCTGTCTCCGTCCTCCAGATTCATCATTATCATCATTGTCATTCTTCCTCTCCTTTCACTTTCACTCTTTGTCTGCACGTTGAATCGACAGTGGAATTTGGATTTGGATGTGGAGGGAGCTGGAAAACAATGAACAATGCCGGAAGAAATAATTATATAATATATTCAAAGTCCAAGCTCCAAGCACAAAATAAAATTTAAGTCAAAGTCAAATTGAATGTCAATTGTCAATTGTCAAGTTTGATTTATTAATCAGAAAGATGAGAATATCACATAGATTATGGAGTATGGAATGTCAAGTGTCCTCATCAATTAGTTCCCTTTTTTTACCCACATCTTACATTCTTACATCTCCCATGACATTTCCCCTCTTCTCTCTTGTGTTTCCATTATCAATTTAAGTGTCATGTGTCGTTGAGCGTGAGCGACACGGCGTACTCACTTCATTTATATTTGAATAGCAAAGACAAACAACCAACAACAAACCATGAACCTGGAACTGGAATGTTCTTGACGAGATTCTTCAACGTGGTCATGTTTTGTGTACAAACCATTATTCATTAACACGCTCAACTCTGTACACTCTACACTGTACAAAGTACACAGTACCAAGAAAAATTACTACGCTCTCTCCTCAACACTCAACGCTCAACACTCGACACACATGATGACTACATGATGTACATTTAATGACAGTTGGTGGTATTTTCTCTATTTTGTGGTTTACATTTACATCTGCAGATGGAAGTTGGAAAAATGGTAGGAAATATCAATAATTTTTGCTTTTTTCTTATTTATCCTTTATCACGGGGTGAGCGAGTGGAAGGGAATGGTTTGTATATTGTACATATTTTATTTGCATAGTGTATAGTGTATAGAGCTGTACTAATTTTGTAACTTGTATCAATTATCAATCTCTCGTAATCCTATGCAAGATAGGATGTAGCATTAGACTAGACACTAGACTTTTGATTAGAAATGGTTCATCATTCGCGGGCTTCTAGTTTCTAGTTTTTAATTTCTAATTTCAAAGCACAGAAAAATATGCACTACTTTTGAAAGAGAAAAGAGGTTGAAAATCCAGACCAATGGAAAGAAGCTGGAATAAAGAAAGAACCTTCAAAGTTTTTAGCTGACGATGCCTCAATGCCTCAATGCCTCAAAGCCTCAAAGTGTGAGCCCTAGGTCCTGGGTGAAAGAAAAGAAAACAGCCGGCGTCTCATTTTCAAGAATAAAAATCACAATCCAATCTAGAATCTAGAGTCTAGAATCTAGAGTCTAGACTCGA
The DNA here is from genome assembly GCA_034698265.1 of Sminthurinus aureus. Lineage (NCBI taxonomy): Eukaryota > Metazoa > Arthropoda > Collembola > Symphypleona > Katiannidae > Sminthurinus > Sminthurinus aureus. The sequence goes on from JAQGBH010000720.1 coordinate 39,794, forward strand.
GACTCTAGGTTCTAGATTCTAGAGCCTCAAGATTGGAGCATATTATACTAGACACGAGACGCGAGACATGTTGCAGTAAAAAGTAATAAAATCTTGCATAAATAGAAAATAGACAGAAGCATTTGAGACTTGAAAATTGAGACGAGCTTCTATGTAGTCGCAGTTTCTCTCTATTTTTCCATGTTCTTTTGTCTTTTGTCCTTTGTCTTGGGCCCTGATTGCCGATTGGGATTGCGGCTGTTGTTACGACCCCCTTGGGGAAACGGAAAGGATAAGAGATAAAATAAATGCTCAAAAATATAAATATATTACTCCCATCTCCTATCCTCTGTCTTTTGTCTTGTGTCTTGTGTCTTGTATCGTTCACGGAAAAGCAGAAGGAGCTCCAAAACCAAAACCATGTTATTTAATCAGAGAATAGTTTCAGAGTTTTCAATCTCATTTATTACATGTTAACCACACCGTTTACGATATACCACGTAAAATTTGCTCATTTATCTTGCGCTTTTCTTGAACTTAATCGAGCATCGAGCATCGAGAATTGAGAATTGAGAATTGAGAGTTGAGAATTGAGATTGGGAGTCTACAATCTAGAGCAGTGTCAATGACAAACGACAAATGCCAGGACAAAGACAAAGACAGTGACAGAGTCAGGGAACAGAATAAAAAAAGAGCCAACTCATCCGTCTTCCTCAATGAGCAGAATAAAATATCAGTGTACTGAGGTAGCTACAAATCACACATATTAATGAGAGCAGTACATAATACATAACAAATATGGAAGCTTCCGACTCTCCATTTTTCTTGTTTCTTTAGTCTTCAGTCTCCTCTTTTGTTTTATGCAATTCAATCCAATCCAATGAAATCCAATGAAACTGAATGGATTTTGCGAGCTGAAAGCGTAAAGACGGAAACGTGAAAAGGCCTACACGTTTTACGTGTTATTACACTTTCTCTTTCAGTTTCTTTAGTTGACATCTCCTGTGGAATGGCCGAGCTTGAGTCTCAGCCTGCGTAAGATTTTCTTGCAAATTTCATGGACATTCAACTTTTATCATTGATCATTGCGCATTAAGGCTATCAGAGAAACCTGGAGCATTTGACTCCAACTCCAAATAGACTCGAGACTCGAGACTGGAGACTGGAGATTGTCGGCTGGCGGTTGTAGATTTAGCACAGGGACAAGCCAATTTAGTCTGTTAAGTAATCTACTGCTCAATTCTTACTCACTCGTCACTGGATTCTGGATTCTAGATTCTCCTGTCTCCTTGCTTGCTTATGTCAAGCTCCAGGAAATAAGAAATAAAAATCCAAATGCAAAGATTCCAGAATCCAGAATCCGGACGACACACGATACATGTGCCATTAGTTACCAGGAACAAGTTACCTTTCCACACTCCACACTCTTCATTCTCCAGTCTCCAGTCTCTGCTCTTCATTCGGCACGGGTAGGCTCTAATAAGTAAATGAGTAATGAGTAATGACGCAAATTCTAGGTATTTTATACGTCAAATGGAAATGATATTCCACAGGATAAAAGCAGTATACAGTGTATAGTGGCATTTGGTATTTGGTATTTCAAGGGTACATGAATCATCTAACATGTATATTATACATTATATTATACACGTCTACTTTGTAATTTGCAATATTTTTATATTGGATTATTCCAGTCTTCATTTGGCATTTGGCATTCGCGGAGTTTGGAGTTTGGAGTTTTCTGCAAATGTAGACTTGTTTCATTAACAAACGCTAACTGTGCTCTAGACTGGAGACTGGAGACTGGAAGCTGGAGAGTCTGGAGTGTAGAGAAAAGGGAATTTGTACGGATGAGTGGATGAAAAAGAAGTGGATGAAAGAATCCTACATGTAAAAATAAGGATATATGTGTAATGTGCACGGTGTATGGAGTATGGAGTATGAGTGAATGATTAACAGTTAGTAGTCGTCTTTTGATTAATTTCTCGATTCTCGATTCTCCACTTTCCCTTTGAAGTCCTCTTCTTTATTTCCTCCCTAATATTTTCATCATTTCATGTTCACTTCCTTTTCCCTTTTACCTCGTACAACAACATACACCATAGAAAATAACACGTACATATTTTTCTGCAGACGATGAGTGCATTTGCAGTTGAATGTTGAATTCAGCCAAAAAGCCAGAAAGTCAGTCAGAAATCAGAATCGAGTTTCAGCAACTAATTCTTTTTGTAAGTATCAAGTATGACAGCTTCAAGTACTCACAAGGAACAACGTACATGGCACATTCAACATTTTCCTTTTAATAACCTTCTTCCTTCTTCCTACGTCCAACAGCCAACAGCCAACAGCCTACATCTTGTTCCTCTCTAATTTGTACGCTTTTTTTCTCCGTCTCTTTTCTCTTTCCTCAGATCTGGATCTTACCAACTTTTGAATTTTCAACTGCAAGGGCGACGAGTAGACTGTAGACTGCAGACAGAAATAGAAAATAGAGACGGAGACGGACCACCACCGACTTTTTTAATTATCATGTTTTTTTCACTCTTTGACATTTCTTAAATTCAATTCAACCGGAACATTAACATTAAAATCAAGTTCAAAGGACGTAAATGGGCACATACACATACAACCTACAACCTTTCCCCACTCATTCCGCTTTACTCCTCCGTGTAATTAGAAACTAGAGGAAGAAATTGAAAATACTCTCAAGTCTCAAGTGAATTTACAAACTATAAAGAACATTTTGAATCTTGAATCTTGAATTTTGAGTCTCGAGTCTTGAGTCTTGAATCTTGAGTCTCGAGTATTGCACATGGAGAAAATTAAATCATAATCATAGTCGTAGTCGTAGTCGTAGTTGTACATAAAAAGATTATCAAAGATGTAAGCACATGTTTATTATAATTTTATCATTGATAAAGAAAACTTGATGCTAAATGGAAATGAACAAGTTCTAAAATGTATTAAAAACATGTGGAAAACATGCAATTTTCTTTGGAAAATAAATACAAGAAATTAAATGACAGATGAAAAAACGTGAGAGAAAGTTTCTCCTCTTTCAACTCTCAACTCAGACCTCAAATCTCCAAACTCAAAACTCAAAACTCAAAACTCAAAACTCAAAGCAGTTAAATAAAATGTGGAATATGAATTGAATAATATCAATTGAAAAAAAGTCAAATCAACAAGTAAAAAATCTTGCAAAGGAGTTTTCCTCCTTCATATTGTGTCATGAGTCATGAGTATCTAAGTGGAGAAAGTGGGTTGTTGGTGGGTTATCCAGTCTGGAGTCTGGAGTCTGGCGATGGTTTGAACTTTTAGTTCCTCTGAGAAAAACTAGCAACTGGCAACTAGCAACTAGTGGCACACAAAAGGAAATGGCAGTTGGCAGTTTGGAGCTAGCACAAGGAAAAAAACCCAGACAGCAATTCAAAATCCACCAGTAGACAGCAAACATTTCACTTTCTATGGGAAAGTGGAAAATGACCAAATCGTTTTTACCTTACACTGGCACTGGATTTTTTTTACTATAAAACTTTCTACTCTCCTTTTTCAGTCCATTCTCCATCCGTCTTAATGATCATCCCTGAATCTTGAATCTGCTTTCAAAATTCGATAGTCTGTATTTATATTTATATAGAATTTTCTGCATGTAAAATGTAAAATGTGCAGGGTTGACCCCCCAGATATATAGTGAATTCGGTCGTGTCTTTTTATTCTTTATTCTTTATTTACAAGTGAGTGTAAAAAACACAAAATCCTTTGGATATTTTGATGGATCCCTGATGCATTTCCTTTTATTCAAACTAC